>LR138334.1:7192-17416 GCA_900659605.1 Tisbe holothuriae | reverse complement strand
AAGCCTTGCTGTATAACAGCATGCAGCAGTACGATGATGATCAAGGCTCCCTTTTTATTTGAAGTCGGCTTCCTTTTCTTCTTGTCGCTCCAGCTTCTTTTCTACCTTATTCCTCTTTACATAGATTGTAGACAGAAAAGAGACTCTTTTTCCTGATTGGAGGTACTGAGAAGACAAAAAGAAGGACCAATTTGGATTCAGGAAACGTTTTCTGTGGCAGAGATTAGCAGCCAGTTTTTCCCCCACACGAAATTAGATCAGGGCCTTTTTTCTATCCTTACAGTTGCTATGGTGTGAGAATGTGCAATTAGGATTCCCGTCCCTTTTCCTGGCAAATTAAATGCCAAGCTGAGCTTTTTTAGCCTCGCACAATCTCTTATCTGTATGTCCCTGGGTGTGTATCTGGGAGGCCACTTTGCAAGCTTGCATATAGAGCTGTTGAGTACCTTTCCCTAAACAGAGGAGGAAGCCCTTCAAGGCGAAACTTTGCCTTAGGACAGGAAGAGACAACAGCCGCGGTCATTGCTTGCACTATGGGATGGATGAATGATCAATAAAAAGGCATTTATAACTAAGGGCAAAGAGTCTATTGTGGTATTACTCGGCGGCAACCACTTTCACTTCCACTTGAGTGAATATTGAGAGCGAGGGATTCGAGTGCTTTTATGCGCATAGAGAATGAAAAGTGATGCATCCATGATATATGTGTATATGTAACTTGTTACGTATATAAAAATCACTTATATCTTTTGCAAGAAGTTCGGTACTGTAGTTCTACTTTCCTTTCTTAAGTGTTACTGTTTGTTATTTACTTTTATAAAGACCTTAGTCTGTTTTGAATGAAGAGCTTCTTCCCTCCCTGCTCTGTTTATTTGGCCGTGTTGTCCAATGAACCACAACTGGGCGATAGTGCAAACAACACAAAAAGCGTGGAAGGAAAATAGCTCATTTCTCATTTGCGTCACCCAATCTGGACCTTATTTTGCGGTCAGTTTTGTTCGGAAATGAAGATGTTGGACGATTGGGAGTCTTAATCGAGATGCTGGCCACTTGTTTACTGTTTAATGTGTACTTACTCCATGGTAGTACAGTCTAAAACAATGAATTAACACTAAAAAGTTTCTTCTTTCTATAATATTGTATTAAGTAGCTGCATAAGTGTATAAAGTTGGAGCACATTGCCTACAAAAAGCCCGTTTATCAGGATCATACCATTTGAACCCTGCCACAACGTTCGAAACATTGAATACAAAAAGCCCGTTTAACAGGATCATACAATTTGCACCCTGCCACAACGTTCGAAACTCAGGCCTCCTCCAACTTCTTAACACAATCTCTAGCTAGGGATCTGTCTCCCGTAAAATGACATTCCCAGTGTTGGCAAGACGAGCGAGCTGGAGCAAAGTAAAACCTCAACTTTTACCATTTTTCTTTCAATTAGGGAACTGGAGAAGCCAGGCAAGGGGAAGGAGGGGTTATTCCTCCAACAGAAAGAGATAAGAAAAGTCTAAAACTTTTACCTCGTCTTTGAACCATTTTCTCGTCTCATCTTTGCAGTTTCTAACATGGAAGTCTTGCCATGTATAGCCGCACAACATAAAGCCAATAGCTGTTCAATTAGTGCAACTCACAGGTCCCTTGTTTTGTCTTGAGAAAATTGCCGTACTTAAGTATGGAATAGTACAGAAGGACATTTGAACTTTTCTCTATCGTTGCTTGATCGTTACGACATTGGACCAAATTCGCTGAAGCGAACTCAAATGCTGTCTTCGTTAGAAATTGGACTTTTGTTTCAAGTCCTTTCTGACTTTCTCTGCCGCGCCCTTGTCGATTTTTTGCTCATAATTATACTTGGAAAAAGTTCTCCTTACAAAATTTCAAAGCCTAGGACTTGGAAAGTTCAACATTACTACACGTTTTATGTCCCTTGCTGCAAACACTGATATCTTATTTAAACATCCTAACAGCATTTGCTAATTAAGCCTTCTATTTACACACAATGTTAGCACCAAATAGAGTAATTAAGGCAGGCAAAAACCCGTTAACGTCGCGTGCAAGGCCTTCATGTTGCATTGGCTGGCGGGCTTCTATTTCCCCCTGCCTTCAGTCGGTTTCCAGCAGCCTTTACATGGCCTTGTATTGCACATTTGTGATTCCAACAGTGAGAATAAGCAGCTGTTGCATTGATACAATATGATTTGTGTGAGGCAAACTCGTAGTGGAAGGATTGTAAGTGAAACTGTGCCAAAGAGAGAACTCAGCCCAATATCATGTTTGAGAATCGCTGCTCAAAACTTTGGTAAGACGATTTCACATATTTTCATATTGTTTGAAAATTCAGCGAAGGCCGCTTTTTAGTGTGTCAATATTTGCCCTCTCTCTCTACTATATGAAAGTTGAAAAACTTTCTTTTTAACCCTGCATGCGTGTGCATAAGATGATCTATAGGCAGTTTTAAGCGCTTCTCCCCTACGTTTGGTAACATATTAAAACATGTGAAAAGATCCAAGTCAGCAAAAAGGACGTTATTAATGGTCCTTGCTCTAACAGAAATTGGAACTCCCATGACATATGATGTCCTTCTTATCATTTATTCTTTAGAAAGCTCTGATTTTTGCACATTCTCAATGCACTACTCCATTGGGACTTTTAACAACAACCCCCATAGTGGATGGTAAACTCATATTATATTCGCATCTCCGTTTCCAATATTATTATCCGAGCAAGCGGATGTATCAGCACTTCCTTCCCCCGGATGTCTAAAGGGGAGCTGCAGAGTTATGAAAGGTTAGAATCCTCCCTCTTGCAGCAATATCTGGTTGTAATAGGTCACTTTATAGCCCTTTATTGTATATTGCCACACTTGCAGACATATTAGAAACTATCATCATAGTGGTCTGAAAATGCGAGTCACTCTGATGATGTAGTGCAAATCACCCTCCACCCCTCATGTTGTGTATTTTTCTACTATCAGAGCATGATATGATAATTTGAAGGGATTTCCCTTCGGCGATATCTCCTCCTCCCTTTTCCTCGTACAACCCTTTAGAATGATGCTTTTTGGTCTTGCATATACTCTCTTGATGGCTTAATTAGAAATTCAAGAGAGTCCCTGTTATTGTAGAGAGAGGGAGAGCTCTAGATTGGAAGGGAGGTTGACGACTGACATTGCCAGACTTTATTCGAAATGGAAGTTTCCCGTTCTGAGCCCTATCCTGGTTAATTAAAAACAAAAAGTTAATTCAATTGGCATTGTAGGGGTTTACTTTGAAGTTTGAAGTAATTTGCATTTTGACTATGCCATGGATGTTTTGTCTATGTTATTAATTTCAGACATAGCCACTGCACTGTATACTGTTTTCATTTTCCAACCGAATTTCGTGCAGGAATGTCAACTATGCCAACACCCCTAGAATAATATTATACATTTTTGCAAAGGCTTTCTTAGCTGCTATCTCTGAGCTGAAATTGAAATTTTGCTATTTAAGAGGGTGAAACAACAAACATCCACAATGCACAGTGGATTGGAAGTGCATATTTCTAATATAAAAATATCCCATTGTGAATGCTGCAATGAAGAAAGCAGCAAGCTGGCCTCTGAAAGTGAGATTCAGCATCTGGTGCAAATGGGGCTCTAAAGACTTTGAAAAAGAAAGGATGGATTTCTGCTCAAAAACAACTTTTTGAATGGAATGAGAAAGCCAAGATTTTCTGAAGGTTTCATTTTAGACTAAATACACATTTCCTTTCCAATAACCCAATCTTCATCTGCACTGCTAATCTAATTCTAATATTTGCACCTCCGCTAACCCTCTTTGGTGCAAATGAAAGAATACCCATTTTCTTGACACACAGAGATGGAAAATTGGTTTCTTACCTTTACACAATGGGTTCGTTTCACCCTCTCTAATGACAAAAAAGACATTTGTTTCCCGTTTGTACTATTCTGAACCCAGTGTGCCCTCCAAGATGGGTAAGATTGATGACAAGAACTCATCTTCTTTCCTTCATCAAACACAATCTTTCTTTTTCCCACTTTTTGCTCGCTCAGCCACTTTAGCTTGTCTCTGCTCTGCTGTATGTCCCTACTCTACCTTTTTAAAGACACAATGGGTAATACTGTAAAAGTAGGTCGCACCTGGAAAAAAGTGAAGAAATGCAGATTACAGTTTATGTAGAACAACAATAGTTTCAACTCATTCTAAATAATGACATCAAAAAATGTATAAGACTTCTAAGGAACACCACAACCCAATTTGCAATTCTTTTTCCGACTAGCTATAGGAAGAATGCAAATGTGTGCGCACTGAGTGAAGGCATGCATATTATCGCCGGGATGGAACGTTGCATAATGCACTTTATCCCATTCTTTCTTGTTCCCCTTTCCTTCCTCTTAAGCAGCCACCATTTTGTGCAAACAGCCCAAGAATGAGACTGGCATGACAAATCAATGGGAAGGGAAAGAATAAAGGGGGAGAAGGGAGAGAATGCTAAACGTGTCGATGCAAAAGTATTGCCAAGGGGATATAGGGAGATAGGGATTGTTCAAAGGGGAAATGTTTAAACATCATAGATAAAATATGGATGCATCTCACAATAAAAAGTGCATATTTTGTAATTATATGATGCTGAAAATGCGAAAGAGTGAAATTGTCACATCATCCAAGCTCCCAACAAATTAACTGTTATTCCCTCGCGTGCACGTCCACTTGTCTTCATCAAAGCAAGTCCAATCACGCCTCTGACCCGTTCTCTGTTTTGCTGCCACCTAATTAGGAGGCGGCTGCTGCTGCTGCCATCTCATTGACATGCTGATTGCGATGCAAGAAGGGGATTCGCCGCGGAGAGAGATTGGGGAATAGATAGAAGACCTTGGTTAAATTATCTTTTATAATCAACATGATACAGAAAAACTTTCCATTAGGTGTAGAGGTTGAAGCCTATCTATTTAAAAATACGTACACTATTTAATGGACATTAAAACCAATACACTCATTTCTTTGACACTAACATGCTATTATTTGCATTCTCTTGATATCAGACAGACAGAGTGATGATGTTTTCTGACATATAAGAAGGATATCAGGTCTTAATTTCCTTACATCACTAAGCATGAAACCAAGAATTGTATTTTTTGTTTTTTGTTGCCAGCCATTTCCATCCAATCCTCCACGCCCTATAACGAAGACAGATCGAGATTGCGCAAAATCGGACACGAAAACTCAAACGTGGCTCTTTTGATCGCGTATAAACTCGACGTATAAAACGATTGAGTCTATTTTTGCCGCAGTGTCCGCATTAGACATTCAACCCTTGCTGGTGGCCGGGGGAAGAAGAAAAGGGGTTAATACTGAGATCATGCCCTTCTATATGGCAGTGGAGAGAAGAGAAAAAGAACCCCCATGAGGGAATTACGCCAAGGAAAAGTAGAAATCATGACCCCTGTGAGAGTTTAGTAAATAAGGCCGAATCCACGCAACAAAATACAATGTTTACCATGCAATATGATTGTGTATATAATAGTTCCTCTCACTTCTACATATATCCCGAGAGGTCGTTGGGTCTAGATTTATGTGTAAAAAGTAATCCTCACATATCAAGTTGGAACATTTAGATAATGTCGTCTGGCTACGTGGAATGCGCCGATGCAACATTGAGAATATCGATGCCAACCAACCATCTTTTGCTATTCAGGATTGAAGGTATTTTTCGCACTGATTTCAGCACAATGGGTTGACCTCCTTAGAGAAGAGGCTTTGTTGTGAGTGAGTGAGAGGAGGACTGTTACAAGAGTACAATCGATGAGACAGCTTCTTTCCAGCTTGCTATTGTGTAGAAGGAATGTGAATTCTGATAGTTGAAAGCAAAAAGGAAATCCTAACCTCAATATCTGCTTCTTAATTATTGGACTAAGATATTTATAAAAATATAACTTTGAAGTCCATCAATGCTCTTGTTTAGCCCCACTGTCCAGAGAAAGAGAAAGGAGAAAAGAGAAAAGAGAAAAGAGTCCCCTTCTTATTCCATCTCTCCCCACTTTCTTCCTCAGCTTTACCCTCTTCTTTTTTCTTGGCTTGTCCCCTTCTTTTTGCTCCACTTCCTCCTCCTTCTCCTGGGAAAGGGAAGAAAAAGTGCCAGTCTTGCTACCCAATAATCCATACAGCACACATGCCATCCACAGTCTTATTTGTCACACTACAAGACTCAGTCTCGGGTCATAGAACCTCAACACCCAACTTAAAAGTGTGGGTATTACACTGTTTGGAAATATATATTGGGCCCAATGTTGAGATACTCTCCTGGGAATTGGTCTGGACAAATAACAACAGCAGCAAAGGCCATGTTGTAAAGGCTGAGTGACCGTGTGTTTTATAGTTCTCTCACAATGATGGGAAATCATTGGATATTAATGGTACTGTAGGTGTTATAGGCTGTGTTCAGGAGATGTGAACAGATAAATGGGAAAGAGCTTTCAAGACAGACTCCCAAAATCCATTTATTGGTGTTGATGATGAGACAGTGATGGGAGAAATGATAGAAATGGATCTGATGGAAAAACACAGAGAGAAAAAAAGGTTTTAGAAAGGTTTTCTTCATCTCCCTATCAGTAGGACTTTAGAGAGAACTTTCAGAGACTCTTCAAAAATGCTTAAGGGGCTCTTTTAGTTTCTTCAAAGCAAGGCAGTTTTGAAGAGCTGACTGGAATACAAGCTGTTGTTGTGCAGCGGTCTACTACAACAAGCACTTGACGGTTTTAAGCCATGTGCACGTGTCTGCAATGTGAAGAAAGACAAGTTTGGTTGTCTGGCATTTGCCTCTCTTGTCGTGTTTTAACAAACATGGCAAACAGGTTTCAAAGAGGCTTGTCTTTCTTAAATTAACAAGACAATTATTATTTTATGCTAATAATAACCATAATTATTTCAAAGTAATACAGGATTATGAACCATATATTTAACATTCCAGGCCACCGTCTCGACCCCCTCGGCTGCACCATGAGCTCCAACACCAGCAGCAGCATGTGGACCCCCATCACACCCAAGTCAGACTCTGACACGTCCGAGTCTCTGCTCAGCAACTCGCCCTCGTCCAGAAGCAAGCACGCCTCCGTGCTGCACGGGCAGAGTCTCTATCTGCTGGGAGGGAGGAATGGGAACGTGCCGTTGAAGGACTTTTGGAAGTACACGATTGGTAAGAGGATATCAATTAATCACTGGTTAGGTCAGCATTAACGTTCCTTACAACACAAGTGTTTAACTGATTCTAACTACTGTATTTCTAATATGGGCTCCAGGGTTGTCAGCTGATGCCATTGAGCGATTGTGGGCTATAGCATTATCTGAAGCTCTTTAAACTGCTTTTTTCTTGCCTTGCCAAAAAAGAGCTTTGCCAAAATGCAGTTTTCAAAGGGATAAAAACAGAGAAGGATTGAGAAATCTCGTCTCCGCCGCCTGGTCAAGCAGTTTGGTTTTATCGGCCGATAGATCCATTTCAGTTTGAAAGAAGAAGGGGATTTGCTTCATCGAGGACGCTGATCTGAAATCGTGGGCTTTATTTCAAACACAATGACCGTTTTCATTCGCTCCCCCATTCTTTGGACCATTTTAGCATAATTTTAATTTTCTGCCTTGACTTTTAGAGGGCCCCTGCACCGTATTTCCAGTAGATACATTGCATCGTACATAGTTGTTCACTTTAATTCCTTGATGGACTCTATATGTGCTGGTCTATCTCACCTTATTAAGGACTCTCTTACTGCCAATAAATACTCTTCCTCCCCTCTTCCAACTCTGAATACACGGCCAATTCATCTTGTACTCTGTTTGCTCAAACGAAGACACATTTGCCTCGCTTTAACACTGACCGGAAATTGGTTTAAAACGTTCCTAGAAGGGGAGTGATGATCATATAGACACACATATCCTCCTTTATAAATAAGCTGAATTTATAGCCAATTCAACCTATTTACTCGGTTTTGATACTGTAGTTCCCTCACGAGTATATTCCACCCTCGAAAAGACAGAGAGAAAGCCCGTTAAAGACTATAAAAAGCAGTATGTCCTGTACAGCTGTAGTAGCAGTAGAATCCGTAGTCTTCTAAGATTTATGGGGATACTTTTCTCCTCCTCCTCCTCCCTTTTCCTCTCTATTCCGGATTCAGCTTTCTCGCTTCACTAACCGGATCCCTAAATGCTCGTTTTGGGAGAAACGTCCAGTTTGGCGATACTGAATTGCTACGATTATTGGAGGTGATCATGCAACAATCTTCATTATTGGAATTGGGGAGGGAACACCAAAAAGGGAAGAAAGGAAGCATAATAAATAAAATTAAGGTGAACTACAGACAAGTGAAAGATCTATTAAACACTAATATAGGTTGGCTACAATTATAAGTATCAATAATTCTTATATTTACCATTTTATAAGCAAATGTTAAAACTCATGTTCCGTTCTTGCAGCTGAAAACCAATGGCAACGTCTGTCCACGAAGGGTGACGGCCCCAGCTGCCTCCAGGACCACACCATGGTGGGCCACAAGGACACGCTCTACGTATTCGGCGGGGAGGTGGGCTTCTCAAATGGGATCGAGACGCCGCTGTGGATGTATAACATTAGGGTAAGGCCAAAATTAAAGTTTGTAGATATTTAGGCGAATGCTATTTACACGTGCCGTTCTGCTATTTTCCCGTTTTCAAAAATGCTATTTTCCCGTTGCCCAAGGGCTATTTTTCCCGTTATTGCTTCTTTTAGCTGCGAGCTCGACTTAGCTGAGGCAGAGGAGTGCTGAGGGCGCTGAGGAGGAGTACAAAGAAAAGAATGACGGGTATCCGGACTGAGGTAGCTCAGCTCATTCTCAGCTAGAGCAGCAGGAAAGGGGGCCGATTTATAACAGACTCTTCCCTCATAACCTACTTTCATTGCTCATATCAATTTTCTCTCGAAGGACGTACGTTCTTTCTTCCTTCGGCCATCCAACGCAGCGGCTCAGCTGCGCTTTCCAGAATTATAGTACTTTTGAAGACGTGTTCAAAAGTAGTATTTAAGTACTATACCCAGAAACAGAGTACTTACGCCATCGAACTAATACTTGTCTCCACTCTCCATTGAATACTAACCCTTTAGTATAGTATTAGCAAAGACAGTTGTAATATATGGAAGGTCTTATAACTATCTTTGAGTATTAGTTCAATGTTTGTCTCAGTCGATGGCTTCCGCTGAGCGACTCAGGAGAGCGCTTCCGCTGAGCAACTCAGGAGAGCGCTTCCGCTGAGAGTCTCAGCGAAACGGGAAAATAAGAGACGGGACAGAAACGGGAGAATATCTCTTGAAAACGGGAAAATAGCAGAAACGTGAAAATAGCATTTTTGAAAACGGGAAAATAGCAGAAACGGGAGAATAGCATTTTTGAAAACGGGAAAATAGCAGAAACGGGACGTGTAAATAGCATTTGCCAGATATTTAGCTAAAATGACAATTATGTGTTTTCTATAAGGCAACTTTTATTATGCATACGGAACAGTATTTTTCCTGCAACATTCTGTATGTACTTTGTACCATGACATTGAACTTTTGAGCAAGCTGTATCATTAATATTCTGACAGAGTTTCGTGCTCAAAGTGAACTTGTATTACGTAGCCCATCAAAAGGGTCAGACTTTGCATGGTAAGAATGAGGTTTTGCCGTTTTGGAAGTTATAGAAGAGAGTTAACTTATGATGAAACAAAGAATAAAAATAACCATATTCAAGGCCCTTGTTCACTTCTACTGATTCACCTAATTTTACTGAACATGTGATTAAATAAGGAAGCCTTAATAATTCCAATATAGATCGAAGCGTGCCCCAGAGCAAACATGGTGCATACGTCTTTATTCTTGCCATAGCCTCTAGCTATGGAGATAGGGAATGACGGAAAAGGATCACATACCCAACCAAATATTATATATCGAACGCAATATACTAATATAATGTAATATATAATGTTTTAAATGATTGGTCGGGCATGGAATGATGAAACATTGGGAGAAAGGGTTTTGGGATGATGATGATTGTGATCGTGATGATGGAAAGAGAACAGAAGCAGCGTTCAATCTGGCACAATATGGACATGGAATAATATGGGATTTGGTTCATCACGTTCCTAGATAGTCTTTCTTTCTTTCTTTATTAGCCGTTAAGGTAGAACCACAATATGTACAATAAGACATTTATATTCGGCTGCTTCC
>LR138333.1:5608-18588 GCA_900659605.1 Tisbe holothuriae | reverse complement strand
AAAGGCCACAGTGGGCCAAATGAGAAAATAATTAAACAGTATAAACTAGAACTCATCCGAATTAAAATGCAAAAAGAGTTTTTCAGTTTGGTCAACATAGTTAGGATATAAATTCATTTTTCCATGTTTCGAATTTAGTCAGCCACCCTGTAGATACATAATAAATATATATAATGCCGACGAGGTTGGTTCCTCCTCCCATGACCATCATCGTCTTCCACCACCACCATTTTGCAGTCCATGTCAGTCAGGAATGCCGTTACAAGAAAGTATTAATTCCTGTTATCGCCTCCCCGTTTGCTCTTAGAACCTCCTAAAGGGTTTTCCTCTCATAGTACTGGCTTTTAGGGTATTGAGGACTTTCCCCGCTGGAACCTCCCTCTTATCTGCGACCTCATCTGGTGGTCTCGCTTCGATCCCGTCGGCCTCTGAATGGTCTTCCTTCTCGCGTCTCTCTCTCTTTCTCTCTGCCTGTCTTCCCTGCTCTTAATGCTGCGTATGCTGCAATGGCCGCTCAGCAGCCTCAGCTGGAGTCTGGAGAAGAGAAGAGAAGAGTGTACACTGCGCTGAGGACTGACTGAGGGTAGGAGGGAAGAAGGGGCGAGTGAGTGAGTGAGTGCGACTGTGACTGCTGCCTGATTGGGGAGCTGATTGCAGCAGCAGAGAGTCAGAGACTTGACGAAGAGCGGAGACCGAGACCCCTGTTTCGAGTGTACTCTTAACTCCATCCAGAGCTCCGGATCGATCCTCTTCAAGCCCCTTCCCGTCTCCGGAAGCGCCCCCAGGATCCACCAGAACCCCCTTCGCGTTAACGTCATGGCCTCTCGCATGGCACTCCGCGGTAAGTGTGCCTGCCTGCCTGCCTGCGCAAGTCCACTCGTGCCCTCCCGACGCGTCGTCGCGTCGTCGCTCGTCGGTATGGCCGGCGTGGCCCAAAAGGTCCATAAAGTTGTTATTGTGCCCTAGAGCGCGGATGGAGGCCATACCTGACATTGCCACTCACTGTTCTAACCCATCTCAGCACTGCCTGCCTAGCACCTGTCTGCCTTCGTCCTGTGGAGGACTGGAGAGACTTCGGGATAAGTGCTTCATAATCGGGCTATCGGGCTACCCTAGGGTGACCAGTCACAATTTTGAATGATTTGCATGCCGCGTTTATGGCTTAGTCGAGTGTGAAGGGCGAGACGCGGGGTGAGGTTCGGAGTGGAATCGGATGCGTTTGCCTCACGTCAAGTCGTTCACTAGCATGCCCCCTAATGCAAGCCTTTAAAAGACTGTGATCCGATCATGGTTTCTGCTTTCGTTCCAGTTCTGTGGCAGCCCCGTTGGGGCCGCTTCTCCGGCGCTCTGTCCGCCGCTCCTCGCGCTTTCTCCACCACGTCCGCTTCCGCCCAGCGCGACCTCGTCAACTTCCCCGACCCAGCGCCGGCCAAGGAGGTGGCCAAGGTCCGAATGGGATTCATCCCTGAAGAATGGTTCCAGGCCTTCCACTCCAAGACGGGTGCCACTGGTAAGGAGCTCGGACGCGCCAAGGGCAAGTTTCCTAGTGCGTCGTTACCCCTCTTTTGCTCTTCCAGGCGGCTACATGTTCATGGCTTCCGTTGGCACGTACCTCTTCAGCAAGGAGATCATGGTGGTGGAGCACGAGTTCTGGACCGGCCTGGTTTGCTTCTTCGCCTTCCACCAGCTCATCAAGCGCATCGGCCCGTCCATCTCAGAGGTACTGGAGAAGGACATCCAGGAAGACGACGCAAAGCTCAAGGGAGCAAGGCTGTCGGAAATCCAAAAGTGAGTAGAAGGATTTTGATTCAACTTTTGTTGGGTTACTAACATATAAACTTGGCTCTTGGGTACCTAATCATATACTCTCAAGGCCTATACTGTATACTCTCAATATGTGTATTTCATTGATATGATATCCGATAAAGTCTCGCACATTAGGGAATGTATATCCCGGCATGCCGACAGTTCTTTACGATATTGAAAAACTAAATAGCCCTACAAATACGCATAACATTTATAACGTAGTGTTTACGTAGTACAATTAATTTATACCCTCTTAATGACATTTTAGGTGTCAGAAATGCTACTTAAAGCCTTAAAAATTTCTTTTCTCTCTCCATAATCTTATTCCTTGGATAGAGCCGCACTTGAGGCCTGAAGGCTTTGTGCGTAGAACCCTAACCAATATAGCAATATAAGCATACCCGTAGAACTCCCGAGTTTCACTGCATACCATATGAAAAAGGGATGGCCATATTTTTAATTTTACTTTTAAAATAATAGCATATCAAGATTTTTTTTACTCGTATTTGCAGAGGAACATATTATATTAATTCCATCTTTGGGACGGATAATAATAAATATACATGAGGTATCAGATAAGTCCTTGTTAAGTACTCGCGTTCAATTGTGCCGTAATCGTGGCAGACAAAAAAGCTGCTTTTACTTTCAAGTGAGGCTTGTAGAGTAAAAGTTACTGAATGCGATGCCACTTGGAAATTCCTTTATTCCGAGATGAAATATTCAGAAATTAATAGCGAAGATAAATAAAACAGTGCTTACAAACCAGACTGCTAGATAAAGTCTTGAACAGGAATATATTAATAAAACTACTAATATAAGGACTCATTGTGCTTCCGAGGCCAAAAATAATCCAACACAAGAGCTTTTCTCTCTCTTTTTGAGATGGACCTTTTCTGGCTTCTAATCTTGATTAAAAACTCAAGCGGATTATTGTACCGGAACATCTTTTTAATATATTTAGTGGTACTACTCGCCTCTTCTCTCATGTATCTTAGTTTACCCTGAAGCAATCTCTACATTATTAACATAGTTGTATCACAAGAAAACCCTCTATTCCGGCACTGTCCGAGTCGGCTTCCTTTTTCCTCTCTTCGTCATCCTAATTTCGTCTCTGCCGCTGCCCGTCCCCGAGCTGTAGCGGGCCATATGCATCATGTTCGGCATGACTGCGTGCATGTCCGAGAGCAGCTCGTGGAGCTGCGCATCCTCTTGAGACAACCGTTGCTCCATGGCGAGCAAGTCGAGCAGAAGATTATCTCCTATAAGGAACAGTACGCATACGGTGCTGTATAATTTAAGAACGATTTGGTTGTCTTGAAGTACTGAGACATAATATCATGGTACTTTTAAAATATAAGGACATCCAAAATCTACGAAATTACGTGTATCGTTACAGTGTTATATAAAAATGCTCTGCGCTTACCTTTGAACTCTTCGGATGATGCAGGAAGCCGTCTCGATTCTGCCGACGGCAATTCCAATGCTAATGCCATTACGAGGACAATGCAGCCTGGCATGAGAGAGCCCAACATGTCTACGTTTGACAAGAGATATGTTTGGTGGACGAGAAGCAACAAGCAAATGCTCTCGTTTCTCTCTTAATCATTCCTTTAATAGACCTTCGTCCTTCGGGAAAAGAAGAGCGCGCAGACACCCCCTTCAAAGAGAAAGAAGTTTCAAGAGGCGACGATAACTTTTCGTTACAAGGGTTTTATTAGCAATCTTGCAATGAAATATGTATACGCTTCAATTTAAGAGAAAATGTTGTAATTATGGCTCGCTCCACAAAGTTGTCGATGGAAAGGATGGAAACATTGCTTAAGCAGGCACTTCTTGTATCTTGTATAAATATATTTGTGTATACCCGAAATTTGTAAATCAAAGTGGTATTATTACTTCATTAGTTACAAGCCCTGTGCAAGTTTTGCTGTTAGTGCATGATCAGCATACATTTAAATTCATGGTAAATTGTATTCATAATTTCATATTGTATAAGTCTTACCTTCAATAACTTTTTTTTACGTTCATACTTCTGTGCACTGGATCGGAAAGCTAATTCATAGCATCGGCGACTGCGGCGAATAATGGACTAGCTCTCTACTACATTCTTTTATCTTCTCAAGGGGCTTCTCTCAAGTAGACATCTCAGGTTGACTCTTTCCTTGCAGCTTACAGCATTTGTCCTTCTAGCTTACTGTTGACAACGTTACAAGTGGGCAATATGAACCGAAGTGGTTCTAGCAATTTAAGAGATCGAGAAGGCAATATTATTATGATGATATTGTTCAGAAGATAAGAGCCCTGTTTTCGATATGCAGAGTATTATATTAAACGCAATTATACCTGTAGATCCGTTTCATTCATCCATTCATATATTATTTTTCTCCAGATGCAAGGATGCCATTGCCGAAGAGGACAAATCCCAGTGGATGGCAACCAGCTACGAGCAGCTGATCACTGCCAAGAAGGAGAACGTGGCACTCCAGCTGGAGGTTGCCTACAGAACCAGACTCAATGATGCCTACAACCAGGTTAGAAGGAGTAAAACATCATTACTGTCCTCACCCCATTATTCTCCTCCGTTCTCCCTCTCTCCAGGTTCGCCGCCGTCTGGATTACCAGCTGGAAGTGTCCAATGTGCTTCGCCGCGTCGAGCAGCAGCACATGGTCGACTGGATCATTGCCAACGTGAAGAAGAACATCACTGCAAAGCAGGAGGAGGATGCGCTCAAGAAGTGTGTGGCGGACCTCAAGTCTCTCGCAAAGTAAATGTAACAGGAAAATATAAATAAAAACATAGAAGATAATAAAGAAAGTGTATTTTAATTTCCCTGTTAAACCATGTTCTGAGTGATCGGACTAGTTCATATTTCCGTAATGTAGAGAAAGGAAGGTTAAACTATATTAGGTCTGGATCGCAGTAACCTCTAATGTTATGATGAGAGATTGATTGATCTTCACTAGCAATGTTTGTTCATCCGAGGTACCAAAGCGGCAACGCGCTTTATAAACTATTTCCGCTTGCTGTCGGTTCGAACTTTTTTACCTTGGTATTTTCTAAACCAAATAAAATAACTGAAACGTAGCCCAGTCAACTAGCAACTATCGTATCATCGACTTCAATACCCTGGTGGACCTTGACTTCAGGTTTCGTGAGAAGAGAACTACTTTCCGTGGCTTCATTTTATGATTTATAGATGCATCGAGATTTGTACTTCTATGCCTAGGCCAATTCCAAACATTTTATCCACCGGATGTCTGTATCAAATGGATGGAACGAGAATTTAAAAGTTGTTTCAGCAAAATTTGTAACGTCCAACAGTATTTTGCAATTAAAATAACCTTTTGGAAATCTTGTTGTCCCCAAGTTTCTTTGCAGTAGTTTTATTGTTTCATCAAGGCTTTCACACTCGGGAAGCTTCAAAGATCACTGAGTGCACTGGGGGTCAGTAGGCATCACTAGGGCCGCTATATACATAATTATACATATTTCGATCCTTGTAGGAAGGAACGCGAAAAAATGAATACGAGGTTGTTCTGGCAATGAATTTGAGGTTCCGACTCAAGTACTTAGGCATCACATTGCTCTCACAGAGAAAACTTTATTAATAGCACATAGTTCCCGCGCATTTTGAAATAGTTACTAAAGTTCCCGACAGAGGATGACAACGTTTGCTCCTCTCAGTAAGTGTTCTCTCAAAGCTGAGAAGGAAGAAGGGGAAGAATTCTACGAGTGAGCTGCTCACCCGCGGCAACTCCGTACAACAGTGACTCTAATTTGCTGCCGCTCACGCTTTCCGCTCAGCCAGAAAAAAGGAATGGCTTGAGCAGGCTGGAAGGAGCGCGAGGAGGAGCAAATTAGAGGCAAAGTTGCAATATTCGGCCGGATGACGTCATGTATATAGTCATAGAACTAGTAATACATGTATATAGTAGACTTCTTCCCCTTCTTCCCTTTGAGCGTCCCCTAATTTGCATGCTTTCCAAAATGAAGGAGTTCAAATTGGCCAAAGGCCCAAAGCAAAATCCTGTTTCTTGCTGGAAATGAGGTTTGCTTAATAAAAATAGCCACACAACTTGAAAAGAGGGACATTTGTTCAAAAACTGGAAATTTTCATTAAAAAAGAGGAACCTTGTTCCTCTAGAGGAATTTAAGAGGAATCCGGTCAGGGGAGCATTTGAAAAGAGGAAAATAGAGGAAGCGCTAGAGGCCTGCCAATGACACCTAAACACCCTTGTCGTCATCTTAATTTACGTGCGCTGTTTGTGAGGAAAAGTATTTTAATGTTGGTCCTTATCAGAAAAAGAATTTATTGCTTCCCCAATAAATTCTTACGTACATTTAGGTCTTTAAAGTAATTGTTTTATTAGTTTTGCCAAAGTATACATACAAAGTGTGTTTTGAACAAAGGAATAAGATGTAATAAGGTATAGAAAATGTAACGGGTTAGACGTCCCGTCTCAAGTGTTACTCATACGAATGTTTGCTTATGATAACTAAGAATATCAAGAAGTAAGGAAGTATTCAAGCCTTACTCGTTAAGTTAAAGCATCCATCCCTAGAAATGTCTCTTAACTGCAACGAGGTTGACTGCACCTTCCAGGCCGTGGACCAACAGAGCCTGAACGATCACAAGGCATCCGAACACCTCTGCCGCATACGGTTTGAATGCACTCTTTGTCAAAGTGTCTTCCCGGTCAAGCAAGATGCTAAGGAGCACATCCTCAGGAAGCACTTTGGTATGGAGCCGTCGATGGCGGTGGCAATACCAAAGATCCCCAAAGAACCGACATCCGCTGTTGTCGTCCAAAAGAAGAAGCACAAATGTCCGCTGTGTTCAAGTCGTTTTTTGACAAATTCTAGCTTAACAAAGCACATGGGCATAAAACATGGAAACACAAACAGGTATCCGTATATATAGTACTTCGTCAACCGTACTTATCACCACAGACATTTCAACTTTAGATACTCATGTCCCTGCTGCAATAAATCGTTTAAACTCAATTCCAATCTGATCATCCATATGAGAGGAGCCCATCCTAATGAGGTTGGCTCTAATGAAGGAAGGGTAGGAGGTTCCGGTATGGCAATGGCTACGGCTACAGCGGCGGTTTCAGGGACTTCGACTTCAACGAAACAGGATCAAATGGTTCAGGGTGCCATAGCGGCAGCGGCTGCAATGGCAGCATTCAATAAATAAGAACATTGTAAAATAGAGGAAAAGGCTCAATATAAAGTAAACTATCCTACCTTTCTCTCTCCGCGTGCGTGACCTTCGCCACGAGTTCCCTCACGCCGCTCTTCATTGCATCGACGTCAAACTCCTTGGCAGCTGCAGTCAGGGCATCGCCCATGCTCTGCGCATTGCTACCCCCGCCGCCGTGGTAGGAGCGGGCGTTCAGGCTCATCTGATTCACCGATGCGCTGTATTCTCGTTCCATGGAGAGACCAGCCATGGGCGAAGAGGACGAGGCAGCGGCGCCAACTACAGGCGTGGATGTATACGCGCCACCGCCGGTAGCCTGGGGGCGGCTGTTACGCCATGGGGATCCCGAGCGACGCGCCACCGACGATGCGGACGGAGTACGAGCAAGTCCACCGGACCGGGTTGGAGTGGCAGGTCTAGAGCCGGAGGCTACTGCGGCGGACGCACCTCTGCAAAGGAATACTATTTATTATTATTGTTTTAATATTTTCCGATTTAAAACACTTACCGGACCTCTCTTAGAAGAGAGCATACGGTGGACAATTTTCCCTCCAAGTCTTTTTTGTTTGACTCCAAGCGCTCTACGTTGGCAGACAGCTCGGTGACCTGCCCCTCGTATCCCGTCAACTGCACGGTCAGCTGCTGAGCACGCTGCTGAGACCCAGCCAAGGCCAGCTCCAGGTTGTGCTTCTGGTCGGCTAGCTTTCGCTCGCGTGCGCGCACAGCCTCGAGGGCCTCACCCAGGGCCAGGGCTTTGGAACGAGCGCTCTCCTCCTCGGCGCCGAGCACAGAGCGAGCGGCTGCTAGATCACGCTCAAGACCAGCGCGACAATTCTCCAGCTCTGCGACCCGGATTCTGAGAGATTGGGCTTCACGCCTGGTCATATCGCGGTGTTCCTCCTCGCTTACAGAGCGATCCTGAAAATAAGAACATTTTTATTAGTCATGAAAAATTACACTGATGCCTTAATCTCCTTACCCTAATGGTCTCATGTTCCATCTCCAGCTCTCTGTACTGATTCTTGAGAGTCTTAAGTTGTCGTTGCAGCTCTCCAGCGTCACTCTCACGACGTCTCCCGCGGTCGACCGTGTCCAAATAGAGGCTCTTTGTATCGTCCAGATCTCTCTGAAGGCTATTCTGTTCTGCCTCCAGAGACTTTGCCCTGCCTTCGGACTCGGCCAACCTTTTCGACAGATCCTCCTTTTCTTGCTCTGTCCTAGTAATGTTGGCCACGAGATCTTCTTTGCCCTTCTCCAGCCGCTCAACTTGCGCCCTTGTTTCAGCCATTCTCCTCTCTGCCTCGGAAACCTCCCCTCTGGCCAAATCTCTAAATTGCTCCATGGCCTCGAACTTCCTTCTCGTTTCCTCCAGCTCCTCAGTAAGATTGTCAACCTTCTCCGTGGCATAGCCAAGGTTGGCCTTGGTAGTAGAGAGCTGTACTTGAAGGTCGGCCTTTGCCTGACGCTCAACCTTTAGGATCTCTTCAGCGGCACCACGCTCTCCTGTCAGTCGCCCGGAAGCCTCCTCCAACTCAGCCTTCAGTCTGGACACCTCCCTGTCAAGGTCAGAAATCCGCGCTCTGTCCCGCTCCTGTTTTGCGTTCGACTCTCTCTTGACGGTGTCTAGCTCAGCAGCTCCGTCTTCCAGATCCCTGGCGAGTGCGTCAACCCTGTCCCTAAGTGAGGCCTGCTCCTGTTGGCCGAGCAGCACTGCCTGCTGCTTCTCATTCTCAGCCAGGGTGAGATCCTCATCGTGAGAGTCCTTCAGCCGCTCGATCTGGGACATCAACTCCGATGTCTCTGCTTCCAAATGTGTCTTCAAAGTATCGATGTCACGCTTCAGTCGATTCATCTCATCGTTGTGCAGTTTGGACAGGTTTCGTTTGAGCTCCTCCTTCTCCTTGCGCGTCTCTTCTATCTGCTCCTCCAAAGTGGTCTTGAGGCGGGAAACATTCTTGTCATGCTTGGAGGTGAGCTCTTCAATCTCTTCCTCAAATCGACGCTTGAGAGCCTCATTCCGGGCCGTCACCTCGGAGAGGTCTTCCTTCAGGGTTTTGATCTCCCTTCGGAGGTTCGTCTCCTTTGCCTCCAGATCTTTATTGGCCTCAGATAGCTGATGATTCTGCCTTTCAACTTCGACTGTAAATTAATTAATAATATTAACACTAGAATAGAATGTTATAAACTTTAAAAGACCTTACCAATATCATGACCGGCATCCTCAAGAGCAGCCTCCCTCTCCTCTCGCTCAACCCTCATGACCTGAGCCCGCTCTTCTGCCTCCAATAGCGCTTTCTCCAGCGCACCCAGTCGCACCTCCAGCTCCGAGCGCACCTTGGAAGCAGCCGCGCTCTCCTCATACAGCCGGGACAGCTGAGCGCGCGCATCATTCATCTCAGCACGAGCGTGGCTGACCTCATCCACGAGCGAGTCCTTCTGAAGGGTGAGGGACGTAAGCTGGTTGTCAAGCTCGGCACGCTCACGGCTAGCACTCTGGAGGTCCGCTTCGAGCTGAAATCAAGGTAGCATTATTAATATACAATAATAATCTATATTATTCTCTGTTACCTTTTCTCTCTGCTCTTCTTCTAGTTTAAGCCTGTTGTCCATCTGACCCTTTTCCGTTTTAACGTGAGAGAGCTTGTCCTCAGACTTGACGAGCTCTTCTTTCAGGCTGATGGTGAGAGACTGTTGCTCCGCTAGCTCAAGTTTGACCTTGATCCGGTCCTCCTCAGCACTAGAAGTGAGATGATGATGGTACAAAAGTAGCATTGGAATGCAAGAGAAACATCCAATCTTACCCTTCAAGTTGGTCTTCGAACTGCTTGATCATTTTCTCCAGCCCCTCCTTATCTCCTTCCAGCCTCCGCACCGCCTCTCTCAGCCTCCGCTCCTCGTAACCCAGCTTCTCCATCTCGGCCTCGGCCATGTCGACCTTGGCGCCCACCTCGCTCACGCACGCGTCCGTCTCAGTCTTGGCACGCTGCACCGATTCGAGCGAGCGGGTGGCGCGGGCGAGAGAGGCCTTTGTGGAAATGAGCTCCTCGCGAAGTGAACTGCCGACCTCCTCCAGACGGCCGATGAGCTTTAGTTTATCCTGCAGAGGGAAAAGAAATTTAAGACAAATTTAAAAATGGCATGTCAGATAATTTAAGAGAGAAAAGGATGTTTCAAAAATGACATTTTAATACCTGCAGGTCTGCCTTGAGTCTTGTGCTGGTCTTGTCCAGGGATTCTGCCACCTTCTTCACTCCAGTCACCTCCTTGGCCCGCTTCTCCACCTCTAGCTTGAGCTGAGTCCTCTCCTGTGCAAGAGACTCCACTTCGTCCTTGAGAGCCTTTCTGGAACGGTCAGAGGCGCCCTTTTCCGTCTCCAGAGCTTCCAGTCTCTCCCGAAGCGTGGCTTTCTCTCTGGTGACCTCCTCCAGCCTCAGCTTGAGGCTCTCCGCGTCCGCCCTGAGGGACTCCCTGCTCTGCTCGGTGGTGTCAAGGGCTGAGCTCTTATGAGACACCTTCTTGCTGAGTGTATCGATCGTCTGCTCAGAGTTGGACAGCTTGCTGCGGAGCTCGTGAATCTGGAGGAAAGTAAGAACGGTTGACAGTTTGTGAGTTTTGCTATGAATAATTAATGAGATAATCACGAACAACGGTAGAGTCGCGTTCTCAGGGGAAGGAAGATAAATGGCTTGTAAATTGCCAATATGTGTGTCAGAGTGAAAGCATGCGTAATAACTCATTTGCGGTCGTTTTAAGCAAGTCATGCAACCATATAAATATGCGCATGGGAATACTACTATCGTAAGGGTACCTGGAGCTGTCTCCTGTTGAAGGCTGCCTGCACGGCGGTCAGCGTCGACTCCATCACTGCTGGGGACGCAGAACGGGCTCGGGCACGAGCCGAATGACCTGGAGTGGTTGGGTCGGCGGAGTGGGCTCTCACATGGCGACTTGGAGAACTATTAAGATACAGGTTTTGTTACACCAGTAGACATAGAAATCCGCTGAAACTTACCCTGAACTCCTGAGCATCGGTTTAGACACCGATCGGACCAGTGGAGCGACAACCATACTGCTGCTGTTTCCGCCGTCCACCGCCTCCTTGTCCGCGTCGTCGAGCACGATCTGAGCGATATCCAGAAGCGAGCTCTGCAACTGACTGTTGTGCGTCTCCAGTGAGCGAGATTTGTGCTCAATCTCAATCTTGGTCGACGTCTGAAATGAAATATCAATATAGCACATATTTGGCACTATTTAGGTCAAGTGGTCAGCGGTTTTGTCATTACCTCAGTCTTTAGTCGTTCGTTTTCCCGGCTGAGGTCGCCTTGGTTCATTTTGAGCGCCTTGACCGCCTCCCTGAGATTCCCGTTCTCTGACCGGAGTTCCTTGCAGCTGCTCTCAAGCTGTGCGTTGCTGCGTTCCAGCAGCTGCTTCTCCAGCTTCACCCGGTCCAGCTGCTGCCTTGAAGCCCCGTCGCTGGTTGTTGAGCTGTTTTCAGGCTGGGTGTAGACGTTCAAGCAGGCGGAAGTCAGAGCGCGGTTGGACTGGGACATCTCATCTAAAAATGATATTATGAGTTAGGCAGTGCCGTGCTATGACGTTTTAAGTTTTATTAGCTCACTTTTGATAACGGTCAATTCATGCTGCGTTGCCATCTTCACGTCGATGAACTGTCGTTTGAAGAAACTGATCTGCTTTTGCAAGCTCTGGATCTTTTGTTCGGCGCTTGAAGCCTGCTGGCGAGAATGTTCCACATGATGGCGTTCCTGTAAAGAGAGTATTTACAATCAAAGGCTAAGAATCAGTAACAAAAAGCACTCTACCTTGGCATCGCGATCCCTCTTGAGCAACTCTCTGTCGGCATTGAGCGCGTTTATATCCTTGATGAGCTTGTCGTTGGTCCTGGCAGCCGAGTCCAGCTGCGCTCGAAGCACGTTATTCACCTGTGACAACGTCTTATTGCGCTCCTCTCCTTCCTCCACGCGGACTTGCAGCCGTCGGACTTCATCAACACGACGCTCCTGGAAGGACACAAAGGACGTTACATTTGCTAAACCGTTTGATCTGTCACATGAGCCTTCTTATAAAACTCACATTCTGCTTTAGAAGTAGAATGCTCGAAGCGCGCCAAATGCACACCATTGCCCTCCTTTCTTTTTCCTTTTGTTATGTCGCAGGGGAGTCCTGACTTTCCGCCGTTACGTTTCTTACGGCTCGGTGACGGACCTCTGGAAGGTCTTTGAAAAAAAAGCACCTAGCGTGACTCTCTAATCAGAAATCTCGATCAGCAAACAGGCTCTCTCCGGTAAGCCATGTCGCTACTGGCATCCGCGTAATAAAAGCTAGGGTCTCTTAAATGCGTATGGGATTTTCCTTTTAATCAGGAGAGTGTACCTGTCCCGCAATGAAAGGAGGAGGATGTGTACCATTGTTTAAGGCTTTCTTTTCTTGACACGACTTTACCATGGAAGCTAATTCGCCTAATTTGAGGTTAAGACCCAGTTACTAAATTGATTCCTAGTATGTTCTGATTTGAGTTTGACATCTTTTCTATTCTAAAGTTTGCGGAAGTCATTATTTGGTATTGCTGATCCGATCGTTGCCTTCAATAAATCGCTCTAAACTTGGCACTAACAAGAAAGGCAAACAATCTACACTTTGTCACGTGAGCCTAATGGAAATGTACGGTTTACTACGACTGTGGTTTGCATGACAGTTAATCAAGGATAGGAAGGCAATCAAATATGAAAGCTAAGCAGATGGCAAATTACATTTAAAAATATACAACCTACGGGACGGATGATTTAGTAACTTCAATTACAAAATTAAAAACATAACTTTTTTCTGATTCTAATACGTATGCAAGCAATACTAAATTACTTTATTTTTCACAAAATTACAATTACAATTACTTTTCCAAAAATGTGTAATTCGTTACAATTACAATTACTTTTTCAGAATGCTTGAATT
>LR138330.1:3861-19202 GCA_900659605.1 Tisbe holothuriae | reverse complement strand
ATCTACATAAAATTTCCCACTATTTTCTTCAAGTTTGTACTTCATAGGCAAATTGATATCTCCTTGAATTCCATGTGTAAACTTAGTTTGTAATAGCACATTTTAAATAAAACACCCCGCACTGGTAGAGCAGAGTTAGTGCGACAAATTTGACGGAAAGTCGCCGACACTACAAAATCGGAACATTTTCGACTCCAAAAGGAATAAGTGCGACAAGAGAATTCCACTGGAACTACTTCGAAAGTAAAATAGGACATATTTCGACAACCTTCTTAACTGAATTATTCCGACTTTTCTAATATGAATTAATGCGACAAATATTATATACTCATAGTGCATCCTCTAATAGCTATAAAAAATTACTTTATATTTCTATATAGCTGCTAGTAACTTAATTTTAACTAGCAAATATATATACAATTATATTTCTGCATGTAATGTAACCATTTAATAGCTTAAAAGTAATTGTTTAATGTTATACTAAAAGATTATTCCCTTAAATTCACTACAGCTATGCAATTAAAGGCATAATGCATAATGTTATTTAATATTACCAAATATCCAAAAGTGTTATATATATACAAATTATAATAATATATCTTCTAAATTATGAAAATTATACATTCTCATTTAATAATTCATAATAATTGTTTGTCAAATATATTAGAAGACCTTATCCCCTCTACTGTGACTCTTCTCTGTCGAAATAGTTCTGATTTTCAAGATTCATGTTAATGCAGAGTATTAATGTCGAAATAATTCTTATTAATAAATGTTGTCGAAATTGTTCTTATTTCTCTGTCGCATTAAGTCCTAGTTCTGTCGAACTAATTCCAACTGCGCTGTCGCATTAGTTCTAACTTTTTTGTCGCACTAACTGGTGGATTCCCCCTGCACTGTATGTTTGTAGTATCAGTACAGAGCATACAACGTATGTTAAAAGTCACATTGGCTCTTATGAAGAATTGCTATTTTGGCTTGAGAACTCTTATCATTTGGACAGTTGAGCTTGTTTCTTCTTTCTCCTCTGCCTTTTAGCATGAGGTGAAATTCCCAAGATGGCTGCTCCCACAAGACTTCAGGGATGTTAGTTATCTTCATTTCTAGCTTGTATGAATAGTTCTATGACAAATACAGACAATGCTCTAGTTTATATGTGTCGGCATTAATCAATATTCTCTATTTATTTGATATAATTGACCGTTTTCAGAAGAAAATTGTTTAGAATAAGCGGGCACAATCGTCATAGGCATAAAATTAGTCAATTATTGAGGGCCACGATGACATAGAACTATTGCTGATTGCATTTCTGTCTGACCCACAATGTACTGCATGATTTTCACAGGAAAACTTATTACATTCTTTTAAAGTCGTCTTGAGTTAGTTTACAGTTTGGTTAAATTACACTCAATAAACATAAGCAACTTGCTTTCTACAAGTTGGTTTCAATATTACCTTGTTTTTACTCTTATTGTTTAGTTTTGTGGTCAAACAGGCTTTCATTGTCAGTTCGGCAAAAAGTGAAAGAGATCAGTATTTGACAGTTATTACATCGATATCAATAATATGACAATCAATGCAAGAAATAAGGAACGACTTCAGTTTTGTACATATTTGGCTGGATTTCTTGCTCTGTACAGTGCCATATTGGTAGGAGTGATGTATTATTTGGAGCAGGAAGGTACATATCATAAAACCACTTTGAAATGGCATAGCTCTTTTTTTAGGTACATAGTATGATGTTTGTACGCATATCATATCAATGATAATTAAATTATGCGTCTTTTTTGTTTATACAACTTTACTGTATTGATAACTTAACAAGATCAGCAGGACAAGGTTATGTACCACAACAGAAACAAATTCAAAATCTTGCCTTTTTCACAATACACTACTAGTTCATTGGCCTAATCTGTGAGGCTTTCTGTTCATCTGAGCATAAAGTAGTATAACAAAAGAAAAAATGCTACAACAATACTAGCAATTTCCTATTTTATAAACAATTTTGCTATATGAAGTATACAGCATATGCAGACCTATTTCATGTTAATGGTCTAGTAAATGAGCACCGTGCATCAGATAGTCTTCACCCCCTTTGACATATACCCTTGGCATCCAAATACAGTGAAAGATAGAATGCCATGATTTTGCATGTGTATACTATGTTAAAAAATGAAACTTTTTGCATAACATAACTTTTTTGATAGGAGTGCCCCTCATAGAGTTATGGCTAATAACAATATACGTGGTTTCCATTAGCGCGCCGCACCCTGTAAATGTTTCCCCAATGGTGTTGAATACATATGCCGTGTTTAAATGCTGTCCATTTGAGGATCCACCGACAAGAACAATTTGATTTGTGTTTAACACTGTTGTCGCTATATCTCTGGTAGCAACTGGCAATTGATTGGCACATAAGGAATATTTATTTGATTCCAAATCTAATATCTTGCACATTGCACTTTCACCCCCTATAATTATTGATATATGAAGCTGATATGACTTTAAGTAAAAGGATTACCTGTTAAAGGTATATCTGAGGCTAAGTTAACACCGCCAAAATGGTATATTTTATTATGAACCGTTTTTCCACTTGCTCCAATTTGACTAGCAAAATTTGATTGTTCTCCAGATGTCCACTCTTGGCCAAAACCAGCCCACATTCCAAGTCCCCTTGTCCAGTAATAGCTCAGTCCTGTCACCCCATTCATGTTATTGTCATAGCAAGTTGTAGCAAGTATAAGCTCCTCATAATGTGTAAAAGTACACCAGGAAAGATGCCCAGGTAGTGATGGGATATTGGTGTCTACCAATGAAAGTATATACTAGAGGTAGAACAATGAAGCGGATTACTTAGTGCGCAAAGCAAATTCTGTGTGCGCCAAAACCTCTCCTCTAAAGATGACTCAGTTATTCTTCTTCAACTGAGCTGAAAGAGGCGTGAGAGAACAAAAGAGGAGAAATTAATTATGCTGGCAAATCATATTTTCTATACGTTAACAATCCTAAAATTCTCCTCTAACACAAAGGAGAAATTTTAAATGTTTCACAATTTTTCTTTGATTTGTTGAGTTCAATGCTTTTTGCAGCTTGTTTATGCTTGTTTAACTTTACTGGTGTTTGTGGCAATGCCTTCTCTCTTCAACTCTCTCTCTCTAATCACGTGACCTCAATCAGCCAATCAAGAGGGGCGCTCTTAAGAGCAGAGAGAAGGGCCTCTGATTGGCTGATTCGGCGCACACAGATGCTGAGCAGCCCCCATGGATTTCAGCTGCAGAAAAATGCGGAACTTTTCGTACTTTCCTTGTTCAACCTTTAGTTAAACAGCGTTGGTGTCTACCAAATCCATGCCAATACCATTGACCGCTAATTCATAGACTGAATTTCCTGTTATGTAAAACACATTTGGCCCAGTTGAGTTTGTAGCCTGGGTGTCCCTGATTGATTTAGATACGTAAAACGTATTCTTGTCAATAGTGGCTGCATTGATGTGAGCTGGAATCATGGGCAATATCCCAACTTTCCCATAAGAACATTTTCCCTCGATTGTGTCGAAATGACACATGTTGCTTCTACCTGGTATATTGATACACATACTAGTGCAGGCAGGCAATGTCCTAAAATATAAGTCAGCTGGAATTACTAGAAATTGCACTTAAGAGTGATGGAATGGATTTCCCCCAGGCCCAGAAAAGAAATCTGAGACAAACTTGAAAATAATATTATTAAGTAAAAATGACAGCAATTAGTAATTTGTTACATTTCAAATAAAGGTAATTTGCCATATAGTGTTTTAAAATGGCATTTAGTAAATTAACTATAGTTATAAACGCTTGGTGCATGTGATGTACTTACGTTTGGTAAATATGTCCTTGTATATTCCATAACAATCCAGCTGGATACTCCACTTTGTGCAAGGATTGCAAATGTATGGTTGCAAATACATCTTGAAACATGAATATGAGAGCTGGAAACAAGCATGTTAACACCTTCATTATAGAAACCTGATTCACAGCTATGAGATTACTTTTGTCATTCATACTGTTTCTTGACTCTATTTTAAGATGATTAATTACAGTAACTGTCTGAAGTGTGGAGTTTGATATGATTGGCTGAGAGAGTACGTTTCACCTTTGTTAATTGGCCTACAGTTCAGTAAGGCAGTGCGGTTTTCAAATTTGAAACCGACTTTTGGGTTCGGTTTTCAAAAAATGTCGTTTTCGGTTTTGGTTTTTTGCTGTATAGTAAACGTTGGTTAAAGAAGGTATGACGTAAATTTTGGTCAGCACGTTCAGGATTTTAGCCTCTCTAGCATAATTAATGCTGTACATTATAAATTAAACCTATTAATTTTCATCTACAACTGTATGGTCAAAGCCAACTCATTTCAACTTTTTACATTAAAAAGGATCTGGCATCACGAAATAAAGCCTTTTGAGCTTGTATTTGAACAAAACCAACTTTGGACCAAAACCGACCATTTCAAAAAAAATC
Source organism: Tisbe holothuriae (assembly GCA_900659605.1). Taxonomy (NCBI): domain Eukaryota; kingdom Metazoa; phylum Arthropoda; class Copepoda; order Harpacticoida; family Tisbidae; genus Tisbe; species Tisbe holothuriae. The sequence goes on along the minus strand of LR138330.1, from coordinate 14,708 downwards.
TAGGTTTCTGTTTTCATTTCTTCTTTCCTCCAAGGTTTTCGCACAGTCTTACATCTCAGTAACCTAATTCATAACAATGACAGGTTATTGGGAAGAGAACCAAAAAGAAATTAGACTCAGGGCAGTGACAAATAATTTTTGTATTTTAAATTTAATCGAACAAATTCTGGCAAAATTAAAAAAAAAACATTTTTTATTAACTTGGAAGTTTTATCCAATAACACTTAGTGTGCATAGGCTCGAATGTTACTGCATCTCTTCTCTTCCATCTATCTCTTCTATCCATCTCTTCCAAGTAGCGATAGAAGAGATGGATAGAAGAGAAGAGAATAATGCACTAGCATAGCAGGGTAATGTGTTATTTTCGATTTCTGGAGCTGCAATTAAAATTCTTGCAAAAAAATTATCCTTCCCCTTCAAAATCATTGGTTGGCGCATGGGATATAACTTTCGAAGAAATAATGTTTCTTTCCCACACATACACAGTGTATCGTAGGTACAATAATTTATCAGTGTATTTCAATTATTGCAAGTTACGTATAGAACAGTATTCATAATTTAGTCGTAGGGATAATAGTGTTCAGTTTCCCATAAGAACTGATGACAATATGTTGGGATTAGCTTCCTACAATTACTTAAGTATTGGAGTGCTGGATCTCAACTGTTCTCATCTGTCCGTATTATATTTCTCCTAATTTTTTATATATATATATATATTTATTTCGATTCTTTATAATGTTACAAACACAGGTTTATCTCACTATACAGAACATGACCTAGGTGGGACCTTTGGGTTCGAAATCTTATCTTAATTCTTTCTTTCTTTATTTCATGCACTAGCAGTCCATGTATGACTTTACATGTCGATAACGCGGTATTCAGTTGGGTCAATTAGCAGGTCTCGTAAAGGAGCTGCCCTGAGAAATTTGACCAGATCTTTTGGATCCCAGTTTGATGGCATGTGATCTAATGTTTGAAAACTTTCTGCCCGCCAGCGTGTTAGGCGTGGGCAATGGAAGGACAGGTGTTCTGGTGTTTCCTGACCGTCTTGGCATAGCCTGCATTGATCTGAGAGTTCAGGATTCTTTTTGTGTCTGTGGCGCATGAGGTTGCAGAATCCGGTTAGCCATTGTATGATGTCATTCATTACCAGTCGTCCGTGTCGAAGCAGTGCTTTAGATTTGGTAGAGTTCAACGTGGGGAACCACAGTCTTTCTCCTAATATCGTGTGACATATAACATATGTTTTAGCTTAATTTTACTGCTCTATAGCTGGACAAATAGCGCTTTTTTTATTGGTATCATCCGGAAAACAAATACTGAGGACTGAGGAAAAGCTTACTAATGAAGTTGTTTACATATCCATTTTTGCATAAGTCTCACCGAAGCAAAATCGAGTTTGACTTATTAAAATATTTGCCATATAATATTGTTTCCAGCTAATTTTGTAACAATAATATCACAAAGGGGGGACGTGATCGCAAGTTGTTCACCCCTGCGGCACAGGAAGTACCTTCGATAACATGGAAGTGTGCGTTTAGAACGGCCAAGTGCAGTTTAAAAGGAATATGTTAAGTAGACATTTTAAATCATACGTGTTTTATGCGGAAAATCATATCTAAAAGTTGCCTTAACGTTTCCTCGTCACATAATAAGGAACAATAACATATAATATGCATGTTAAAATTGTTAACAAAACTATATGGTACCGGTAATTTATAAGCTTGTATTTCTAAGCTTTTATAATATTTTATGGATAACATTTCTTCCTATATCAAGAGCCCAGTTTTTGTTCTCTTCTTATCCGCTAATCATGTTTTGAAATGGAATATTACTACACAAAACAATTTCAAACGTGATTAACCAAGCGATTAGCATGAAATACAGGAGAACAGAAACCGGATGTTGGTTTCTGCTCGAACGTATCAAACTTGCAGTAGCAGTTTTTGTTTAAATTGACTTGATAGCAAAATGACTCGTTCAATACCGGATACTCTCGACTTCTCGCAGGCCACATTCCGCACTAGGAGATGATAAAAGCATAGAATTATCAAGTTCGTTACAAAATTAAAGGGAACGGAAATTATACTGCAGGTTATGATACTTGAAATATTATATTTTTTATTGCTAATTTCTTATATATTTTGGCAACTATTACGGAATTTGGTTAAAATCAAGGTATATAAAGTTGTTAAAATATATTTAGGTTGGCAACACATTTTGCTGCCTATTGTCGCTCACCTGGACAATGCCCAGTTGACCGACCGGCCCCAACGGTCACTAATCCCCGCTTAGCCTATTTTTAGAAGCAGGTCAAACCCAAGCGGCCGCAACGGCTGAGCGCGGGTCAAACGACCCCGATGCTCAAACTTCCGCGTCGCTTTTTTCAAAGCAACTCGGCAGTCGCTTTCTGACCGTCTTCAGGCTTAGTTGAGTCCACCTTGGGATTCCAAGACTGAGCTTTGAAGGTGATCCAGAAGGTAGACTCCCCCATCGGAACCAGCCCCCGGGTCCAGGTCCGAGACGATAACCACACACCAATATCAGTTCTAGTACCAATATAAGTTTGTAAGCATATTAACCGCCCCGCGTTGTCCATTCATTCCCGAAAGCGCCGTTCGAAGCCTCGAACGCAATTATATAGGCCTTGGTTAAAATATATATAACTGAAACGGGTTCATTTACCCGTACTCTAATTTATCATTTCTTTTTTCCTGGGAAAAGCGCGCGCACGATATTGGAAAAATCCCTCTGAGATAGGTTCAAAAATATTCAATATCATCGGCTGAAATCTGCTTTAAAGCGAAGTTGCGAGATAACCCGTTCCAATTGTATATCCAAATTCCTTTCGTTTCATTCACCAGTACAGCCAAATTGCATCATCATCATGCAACAGGAAGGATTTCAACTGTCCAAATGATAAGAGTTCTCTAGACAAAATTGTCACTCTTTGGAAGAGCCATTGAAGAGTTTTAAAGTATATTTATTGTCTGTACTGATACTATACAAGGTGCGTAAGAGGTTAAACCCCTTTTGAATGCTTATTTCAAGCTCATTATAGAATTAGAACAAACTAATTTGGCAAATTTTGCTTCTCATCATTTGGACAGCCGATTTGAACTTGCAACCTTTTGGGTCAGAGTCGAGCAACCTGCGGAGTACAAATTTGGCTACCACCCCGCCGAGACTGGCTGCAGAGATTCCCGATAATAGTGCTATTGTCGGTTTCCGACTTTAGTGCGATAATAGGAATCCGATAATAAGAGCCAAAATCCCGATAATAAGAGCGAAATCCCGATAATAAGGGCCTAGTACACATGTAGAGGTGTGTCAGATTCAGAATCCAGGTCGAGTCGGTCATGAACACCAGTATACAGTTCATTGGCTCAACCAACCTCTAAAATGAAAAACCTTATTATCGGACGCTCATTAGCTTAAAGTCGCGCTATTATCAGAATCCTATTATCCCCTTATTGTCAGAATCCGATAATACCAACCACCAGTCTCGGCGGGATGTTAAATTGTTACTTCTGTTATTTCTATGAAATACCTTGTACATTACTTGTATATATAGTTTTGTCTTTATCCAAGATTAATCTTGCACCCGTCGTGTATATTTATCCCAAAATAATACTCCATTATTTGTACGCTATTTGTATCTGTTGTATGGCTATTTATAGGTAGGCAAGTACATTCATATTCTGCTTTATAAATTTGTCGCCAGTTAACTACGTAATATTTGCTTTCAAGTCAAGGTGCGAAGAATAGAACACGTACAAAGTCTCTTGAAATTATGTTTGCTTTTCACCTTCGCCAACTTTGTCGCATATTTAGACGAATCCCTGGAGTGTCCAAATTATTCTTTTCTCATCTCTGCATGTGACACTTCCCATGAGACTTCAAATACTATTTTGAGACTAAATTATGTCATGTGGTACAATATTAGGTTAAGAAAACCCATTGCTATTTGAAGCTCATACTTCTAACTTCAGAACGAAAAATCAAGCTTTTCTACAAACTTTTCATCCTCACGAATTTCCCTCTCTAATTTAAAGCGTCTTCTACAAATGAATGAATGATCAAACTCAGGGCTGCCATATAAAGACTGTTTGATTTGCATATTAAAATCTTCTTCCTGTCTTTGAATCCAATTCTGCTAATCAGAGCTGGTGAAAAAATGAAGAAGAAGACGAAAAACTAATTAGATAGAAAAGAAGAACTGATGAAGAGAAAATCTGGCTTCTTGGATAAAGTTCAGGTTGGTGTTAAAACTACGTTATTTACTAACGAAATAATTTTATATTAGCAGTGCTCATTAATAGTAATTGATGTTACAGTAAAATACATTTGTTCTGAGACAGGATTAAAAGCCATTGTCTTTGATTCATCACCAATATATATAAAACCTCCTGTGCTAGTGTGTAGTATGATGTACTCTGAGAATATTACTATTACTGCAACGAGTAGCAGACCAATGGTACTCTAATCAAGCACGCTATAATTTCCTAGACCATTCAATGGTCTTCTTTCTTTTCCTCATGAAAGTACCATCCCAAGCAGCTGGCCTAGACAGATCGGCCCTGAGGGTGAAATTAAAAGAAGAGCTCAATTGATAAAAGAGATGACACAGCAGAATCAAGGGAAATGTGGTTTTCTATCGCATATTATCGGCTCTTTCAAAATACCCGCTGAAATGTCTTTCAAAGCGTAGGTAGATAAGTAATAATAATTATTTAACAAAAATATATAAAGTAAAAGTATATCCACTGATCTTAATATTTAGCTTAGCAATGTTTTACATAACCATTAATAAGATTTACGAAGTGCCTTGCTAGTGGCCTGTAAATTCCCTAAACTTTTGTCCTCTTTTTCCCCTCCCTGTATTATTATTTTTAACAAGGTTGACAGTTTTTGTTAACTGGATGAATGCGACTTTAATGAAGTTATAATTCGGCTGACGAGGCTTTTCAGTATAACGAGATGGTTTTAGATGATAAAAGTTTACGAACATGCATTTGACTCTCTGTGTCTCTTTTTAATCAAATGCATTTTAGCTTGTTTTCCTGGAGGGCTATTTGAAGTACAAGCTTGAGCAATGCAATGCATTATTCATGTATTCACAAAGCATAAAAACTGAATATTAAATATAATATAGCTCATTGACATAACTTATTAGGAAATAATATGTTCTTATTTTTCTTACCAATGTACTCATCTTGCCTCCCCTTCTCCCTGTCCCACACGGTGATGTAGAGACTCTGCTTGGGAAGCGCCTCCGCCGAGATCGGATAAACAAACTGCTCGTGGAAATCGGGGTTCAGACTCTTCCACTTCACAGTGGTCTGTTGCTTGGACATTTTGGTCACAGGATGGAGGACACTGAAAGCGATTGGAAAGTTCAATACTCTAGATTACTTTGGGGCCTATTAGGTGTATTCTAGAAGTTAACGGACAATACAGCATTACTAACAATGAATTTTAACTAAAAAAGTTTGGGACTTAGTAAATAGCTGTTTACTTTTCGAATTTCTATATCGTTGTATAAGATTTGATATAATGTTTCACTTACACTTGTACGAATGGATTCGCCGATCCCGCGTTATCCATTTGCGGTAGATCCAGGCACTGCACAATGGTCACCTTGAGAGTGCCCGACTTGGCGTAGAAGGCGAGCGAGACCTCGACCCGGCCAACGTTGGACGCGACAATCAGGCCGTCATGGGTGTCCTGATAGTTGGAACATACAAATGATAAATTAAATTACTTTTTTTCCCTTTCCCAATTTAGATTTGGGTAGGATAAGGTGCATAAGGAAGTATTAGATAGCATTGTACATCCCTCTCATTTCAAAGGACCCTTGCACTTGGACGAAATATATTAAGGTTCATGAAAGGACCTTATTGGTATTGCAATTACTATAATGTATGACTCAAATCAATTAAAAGTACATACAGAGATAAAATAACTTACCCTTAGATTTGGCTTTTCCAATGGAATCTGCAACTTCTTGTGCGCTTGTGGCAAAACCTTCTTCAGCGAGAGCGTCGTTTCCGCGAGCAAGTGGTCACCAGACAAATCCTCATCTAAAATTACATTAACAGTTAATGAAAATTCTTTAATTTGGATATTTAAAAAAACCTACCTAGGATAGCAATGGCAATGTTACTGGCCCCGACCAGACTCGTCGTCATGGCCCCAAAGTGGAGCGTCGCGTTGTAATTCGGGTTCACGCTCTTCGGCACCGGGTTCGTGCACTGCTGATACGAGTTCTGGAACAAATAAGATGTTAACTAATGTCATTCCAAGGCTTAAATGTCAACCTACCTTTCCCATGGGAGGCACAATGGTGACTTTGCAGTAGGAATCCGACATGCCGTTAATGTCCATGCCCTTGATTTTCTGGAAGAGAGGAGAGAGAGATGTTGAGTAAAAGGTCAAAGGTCGGGGGGAGAAAGGCAGTACACACACAATGTATACAGTTTCTAACATTGCTTGCTCTTTGCATATACGATATACTCGTATGTACTACATGTACATCATGGAAGACTCGCAGCCATAGCCCATACTCTCCGGATATATTTTCCCAGTGCTCTGGTACTATTTCTTGCTGTAGAAGTTACCCCGTAACCAGGCAAAAAACCCTAATTCTCTAATGTACTTTCTTATGTCGTGTGGACGTGCCCTAACATCATTCAATATTGAACAACATCCATGCAAGTAGTAGTAACAGTAAGAGATACCTCACCCGTTTATGTAGCGAGGTTTCAAGCTGAAATAAAAGTCATGGGGGTTCCGTCACGGAAGAAGCTGGGGTGTATTAAATTCGGCTGGGTTTCTCTTCTTGCTAATACCCAGAACAGACGACATCATAAAATGTTTTAAAACTTTCATTTTCCAAGTTTTCATTTTAATGTGCCTTATATATTTAAATTATTTTGCGTTGTATTAACTTACCAGAGATTAAAGAAAGACTTTTTAGTACCAAAATTCCTCAAATTTCTGCTTCATTTCTTTGTAGTGATAGTGAATGTCTATGTCGTCGGTTCCAGTCGTAAGTAGGTAAAAAATCGTGCCCTCGAAAGTAAAAAAACTTGCTCTCGAAAGGAAAAACGTGCCCTCGAAAGTAAAAAAAAGTGTGCTCGCTAAGAAACCAGTGATTTTTCGTCGCCTGTTGAGTATCTCTTACTGTTACTACTACTTACATGACAACATCTTACCCTGGCTTTCATGATGTTGACTACGAGCAGATGGTTCTGGTCGTCATGGACGATGCTCAGATCGAGAGTGCCGTAGGAACCTGAAAGAAGGAAAGATATGGATGCAACAGTTATCGGGAAACTTGGGAATACATCCATAATGTTTTTTTTTGTAGAAATGTGGGGAAAGTCACCTCATGTTATTTTGAACTAGAGTGCCAATAAATTGTATTATATTATATAATTTAATAGTCACTTTACTTTAATATGACTAACTTTTAATGAGGTAAAACATACTGCTTCCATAAGTTAGTATGCTAGTGATATCTGAGCTAGCATCTCTCACCCCTCACTACACAGCAAACTGCTCCTCCTTTCCCCCCTGAAAGCTTGTCAATAATTCAGACTCTGCCTCGAGAGTAACCAACAAACAGAGCTGCTGGCAATAAAATGCAATGTTAAAAAGTTAGAGGCCTTACTTTGCCTCAAGGAGAAAAAAAGTTTATGTATGGATAATTTGACTACAAGGTCAAGATAAATGGATATTATTGTAATTCCCCAAGATAACTCTACAGGGTGAAGCTTTATTCCAAAATGTATGGTTGTAACTATGTACGTACAAAATTACAGGAATAGTAATGGTAGTAGCATAGTGCTAATTTATTTCTCATGTATAGCATTGATAGCAGTGGAAACAAAATTGTATCCCTAAAATTGCTCCAATAAAACTTCTTCTCCCGTATCTTCAAAGAGTGCTCGTCCCAAATTCGTGAAACATGTCTGATGTCAGTTAAGAAGAAGCATCTCTCAGAAATAGAAGCAGCTCAAGAAATGTGTATAAAACTTTGTTTTCTGACACATATCTCACTTAAAATGTAATAAAAACGCTCCTTCTCGTGTGTGTTACTTCTCCCATTTTTCCACCTGTCATGTTAACTGTAAAGTAGGAAAGCAGTGGATTTACACATGGCCGTGTATGGTGATATGCAGATAATATGGCAATTTGGTTCTGATTTGCAATTATCTTTTGCAAATAAGTGGGTTACTACTAAGGCAACTAATCTATAATAATTATCTCATTATCTTAACAAGGACAAGGAATACACTTCTGTTCCTCTACCATATTGGATGAATATGATCAGTATTTATTGCATGACATTACATGCAAAACTATAATAATTAAACTTACAAGCTTCCTTAACTTTAGCTAATATTAATTTATTATTTCTACTTATAACATTAAAACTGTCCTTACCTTCGGGAGATCTTGGTGAACTGAGAGTCTCATCCGAACCTCGACTCTGGGATTCTTGTCTACTGAAATTCAAAGAAAATGGAGATGTTAGTCATAATTTCAAGCATACCATTAATGCATTCTATAATTTGGTTCTATTTTTGGCCTTTTCCCCTGCTCACTATTGAACCTGTCTTCCCCAATCATCCCCAAACCTAGTCTGATAAAGTTAATTAGCTTTCCCGACCCTCTCCAATGGTAATTAAATGTGTCATAACATTGTTTTAGACCGTCATTCGACTCTCATTAAGATCAAATTCTCTAATTAGAACAACATGAAGTGATTTTTTTTATTAACAAAGGTCGATAAAACGGAGGTAGTTATCTAACAAGATGAGAAAGCTTGTATAAAATCATATTTCGGCTGTCCAAATGATAAGAGTTCTCTAGCCAAATTTGTAACTGTTCAGAAGAGCCAACGGCAAATTTTAACGTATGTTTTATTCTCTGTACAGATACTATTCAAGGTTAAGACTCTTTTGAATGCTTATTTCAGGTTATTTATAGAATTAGAAGAAAAACAGATTTGGCACCTTTTGCATCTTATCATTTGGACAGCCGATTTGCTCTATTGTCAGAAAAGTGTTTTTGCTTGTTTGACCTTTTTGTAGTCCAAAGAAAAATCCCCATTTGGAAGTGACATGGAAATTATTAGTTTTTTTTGGCAATAATGGGAATTCTTTACATGTTGGACTGACGACATTTTGAAAGAGAATGGAATACTTTGCTTGGCCTATTTTTGTATGAATTCGCCGCTAGATGGAGCCTCTGAAGTGGAACACAGACATATAAACAGCTAAAAGAATGAAATCCGTGTTCTTGCATCCTTCTCTTTTCAGGGATGCCATTTTGTTCTCAAGTCGTCAAGCAAATTATTCCATTGATACGATCAAGCAATAGGAATATACTTCCTTTCTATTTAATGACTGTTTTAAAGGAATGTTTTAACAATAGTTCTATGTTCTGTAATATCACACTTAAATCTACAGTAACGGTAAACAACCTTAATACAGATATCAGCAACCAACTTTACTGAATTATTCAGTTAAATACTCCATGTAAAGGTACACAAATAATTATAACCATTAACACAACCTGTTACGGTAAAACTACTTTTTACTCTCGATCTCAATACCCAAAGCTATTTTCGTGTTCCTTTTATTTGTCCAACAGAAGTAGCAGCAAGTGGTCCCTGGAGATTGATGCAAGAGGTAGAAAATGGTCAGTGCAGGGTTGCCATTTCTTCAGGAAATGAATGTACTTATAGAGCTATAAATGACCATAATATACGCCAAAACTGAGTCAAACTGTCAACCCTGGGTCAGTTGGGAGAACAGGATGCCGATTCTTATGGAAATGACTCCTAACTGATGTACTTATAGAGTTATAATTAAGCCCATTTAATGCAAAACGAACCAACTGGCAACCCTGGTTCAAAGGCCAGTAAAGGGCTGCCATATTCTTAAGGAAATTAATTAAAAAGGAGCAAATATGATGGCAAAATGAACAAAAGTGGCAACCCTGAGTCAGTGAATGGAAAAAAGAAGGTCAAACATTTAGCCAGAGTAAAAGTTTCGGTAGAGAGCCACTCGATGTGCGGAGGCCTTTGAGGGTAACTTAGTGTATACAATTTGATTAGAAACGTACAAAACTATCACATCCTTTCATTAAGTTATGGAATATATTATAAGAGAGCTCCTTCATGGGAAGAAAATGAGGACGTTTTTTTTTGTTAATTTGCTGAAAATTTTCTTCAGCTAACACTGCCTAACAGGGCGAGTGTGTTAATGTTGAATGTGTGTCAGGAGGAAGGAAAAATGGTAAATTCACCAAAAAACTCTTCTTTGCTTCCGATGTAAGAAGGACATTTGAAGTTTTTTGGTGAATTAACCGAAAAAGACTTCTTATTTCCTTCTCGTGTAGGAGTTCTCTAAACGGCAGCGATGTCCCTATTATAGTAACCTATAAATATGCCGAAGACTACAGCTCTACCATAACTGGAAAAGTCAGTAGAGTGCGTAGTACGCATATAACTGTTTATTTCTATGGTACTCCGTCCTTTGAACCAGCCCAAACATTTATGGGAACTATGTCCAATATGTGCAGAAATTGACTTAACTATTTAGATTTTGCCCAAGTCATATTTCTTCTACAGAATATATTTTAAGTTTCATTAATCAAGATGACATTTTACCCCAACTATATTCATTTCCATTTCCCTCACCAGTGCTATTTATAGTCCGCCTCCATATTATGTATTTCCAGACCCTTCCTCTTCCTCTCTCTTCTGACACCTCTAGAAGCCTTTTGCTCTTTTCTTTTTATGATCATGGCCTGGGGGACGGAGGAGGGTTAGG
>LR138329.1:9611-40519 GCA_900659605.1 Tisbe holothuriae | reverse complement strand
TATATATATATATATATATATATATATATATATATATATATATATATATATATATATATATATATATATATATTATGTGTTCCTCAGTTCCCTATTCCAAGGTTCATTATACCTGGTTTTCTGCGCCACTCTCCCCACTTCCTGTTCATCGGTAACATCACACTTGAAAGCCCATCCCTGGCCACCCTCCGCTCGAACCCTTTCCACCGTCTCGCCACACCACGCCTCGTTCACATCCCAGCAAACGACACGCACGCCCATGCGGCCGAGCTGCAGGGCCAGCTCACGGCCGATGCCATGGCCGGCGCCGGTGATGAGCGCAGTTTCGCCATTCAGGTTCTTGAGGGCAGGCGGCACGACCCAGCTGTAGAGAGACTCGAGGGATGCTAGTAGGCACTCGACCAGTAGCAAAAATGTATCCGTCAAAAGAATCAAGAGAGGAGACATGACACAGCATAGAGCACACAGCAAGAGGTAGTTGAGGTATCTTCTAAGTATGTAGCACAGCAAATATTTTGGTAGACGTATCTTCTAATTAATGAGCATTTAAACGATAATTCGTCAAGTTACATTTATCTCATGTCTAAGTTTCTGCTGCTGTTTGTTCTGATGTTTCAATTTTATGACTGTTTACGTTGAACTCGTGAGCTGTGCAACACAGGTAAAAAGAAAGATCAGTGAGATTACCATTCTTCCTATTCAGCCCTTCATCGAGTACTTTATATAATTGATTGTTAGTCTAAACCAACTTACGGAGTTAATACGAACATGAAGTATTTATGATAATACATGCAAAGGTATGTTATATGATCATTATGATGTATGTGGTATGTACTTTATACATGGCATTACAAGATTATCTAAAATGAGATCAAACCTGGCCTTGGTGTGATCATTTTGTACGACAGGATTATTGTCACCATTGGATTTTAATTGGTTTCATACTCATATTCTCGTAAAAGAAATAAAAAGCTTGGTCTGGATTTCCCATAAACTGGTTTAATTTTGCTCATAGTTCATGCCTGCAGTTGTACTTTTTCAGCTGTTGAGCGCAAGCTGTACAGTAGGATTAGAAGCATCATAGCAACAAAACGTCATTTTATTCCTACGCTGACACATCACGATTCCAATAAACAACGTAGTGGTCGCCTCGTCCACTTTACTGTGTCGTACGCCTAGCCATTTAGGCCACGGACGGTTGATAGTAAAAAGGCCTATCAAAACTTGCGTCCGCTGGGTAACTAAAACGTCACTAAGTTATGCATATGGGTAGATCGAGTCAGGAGAATGTCATGAAACTTTTCTTGCCCCTGGTGTCACCACATCCTGAGCTATCACCCAGCTTCCAACTCATTTTCCATTCCTCCTGCATCCCTTAAGATGAGCCAGCTTGACCCAAACCTGTTGCTCCAGCGTATCTTTTTCATTCCTCCTGAGCATGTTCTGGGCAAGACCATACAAACGGTTGACCCTATCAGTGGCAGAAGTAGAACAGAAACGAGGTCGAGGGCACTGCTAAGGGACCTTGTGTGTGCTGTGTGCAAGAGAGCCTTCCACAAAAGGTAAGCAAAAGATCAAGAGTGCCTTTAATTTAGATAATGTAGTCTTTCATATTAGGTTTGCACTTGACCGGCATGTCCAATCCCATCATGATGCAGAGGATCTGCGACTGATGAAGGAACATCAGCAATCACTATTGGTGACAAAGTCAAGCGCCAAATCAAGGGACAGAAAGAGAGTAGAGAAGAAGAAACGTAGACATCCTTTCGACGACGATGAGGACGTGTGGCTGAATTCATCTTCGTCGGAAGAGTCTGACAACAATGAAGATGAGGACAGTCTGCCACTATCCAGCAGTTCCAGATTGCCCCCAATCCCAAGAGCTCAGCTGGTGGACCCGGATATGGTGGAAACCATGCTTCTCTTCAATGACAAGGTTAAAGTGGTGCTCAAAGATGTGGTCAAATATCACATGGACCATGGCCTTCCGTCCCCGCCAGTTCCCAGCAAGGCCACGCTTTGCTTCAGGGGGGACTCCTCTGATACAGGGTCAACAGCAACAAATCTGTCGCCATCTTCATCTCTTCCAAGTCTGGAGCGCACGCCGACCACAATCCGATTCTCAAAGGCAGACCCCCGACATGTGTCCTGCTCCCCACCATCCAATGAGGATGAGCCATTGAAGCCGTTAGCCCGGCAGGTTGTCAAGAGGGATCCATCACCGGAACCAGAAAAGGGATTCGAAGAGAAAAGAAGGAAGAAAGGGATGGATCATGAGGAGGTTTCTAGAGGAATAGAATACATTTTTATCGACTAGTTGAAAAATGACCATAAATAAGCTTATATTTGTAAGTACTAAGCTAAGAATACATTCAGGCTCCATTTAAGGTACATTTTTGAAGGGGGGAATAGTAGAAAGAGGACCCGGGGGGGATTTACATATTGTTATTTCAATGTGTATTGTAAACTGACTCAGTTAGAGGCTTGTATGTGGGTTACAAACATTTCCAAGTAAGAAGCTACGGATTTCTTTGACTAAAATAGCATATCACGATATTTGCGAGGAATCTGTTCTGTTCTGTTTTATTCTCGTTTCAGCACATCATGATTACAATTACAATAATACTAAAACATGTTCGGCCCACCAACGGCGAATTACACTCAAGAACTATTCACACCTCACAGCACAGTTATATATATATATTATAATTTAATACTCGGATTCTTGAATACACAGTTATTTAAAAAAAGCTCTTTTCTCTATCGGGGTTTAGGAGTCCCAAGACTTTGTCGATCCGATGGGATAAACTTGATAACAGAAGCCAGCTGCAAGATGAATCGCTTGCTCTGCCATAGTCATGTCTGTTAATGATTACAAATTTACAATGCCATGACCATATCATGGGAAAAACTGACACAAAGCGAGGTGCGAGGAATCGTGCGAGGCTCATTCGGATCCATATGGGAATGGTCCAGAAAATGGTTGGTGGGGATTTATAGTACCGGTACAATTTTTACATACAACAGTGCCCTGGAAGCCCCTAGAAGCTAGGGGAAAAATGAACAGAGAAACCTCTTGTATTTCCTGACACTTGGGATGTCTGCCATCATTTGAAACTGATTTTTTGGCAGAAGAATTTCCGTTTTATAGCCATTTAAAAAAAAGTGGCAAAATCTAAAGTGCTGGGACCCCAGCACTTTAGCAAAATCCTGGGTTAATACATATACAATGTCGTACTTAAAATGAATGTAGTGCACCGTCACTGAATGGCATAATAAAATAGCCCTATGCACAGTGGTTTGTGATGGTTAAAAATCTAATTTTGGGTTTTAGCAGTTTTGGATAGCTTTATTCATTAATAGTAATGAACCAGAAGCACAAATCTCTACCTTCATTATTTTCCCTTCATATTTGCATTTTTGCAGGAGCCACTTTCAGGGCATCCTAGCAAAATCAGCCATTTATGTAGTAAAATAGCCCGCTTTTGATCTCTAATATCTTTTGGCCGGAATAGGCCGGCATAAAGGCTTTAACAAAACTTTTTGCTATGTTCTGAGGATCATTTTGATGTATAGTGAACCCCTCGAAAAAATACTTAACAAGAGGTAGCATTGAAGCAGTTTATGCTACGTATAAAACAGCAGCATATTTTAACTAGGGTCTCCATGGAGTACAAAAATGGACATTTGTAAAGCCTATTTTTTGCATCTAAACTGATATCTAGGAGGGTTAATATATGTCTATAATTTGTCTAAGAGCTCCCTAAAGAAGTCTTAGAACATTTTATGACATGCATTCATAAATTAATTACTATCCTTTTACCTCACCAACCACTGTGCTATGCCTCTTTAATAGCTTGCTTCCACAAGAAATATTATGGAAGGAGCTGTATTAGCTAAAATACACTTTGCAATGTCAAGTTACCCCAAAAAAAGCATTTCTTTGAGTTATATGTCCACATTCTAGAAAACCGACCTGGTAAAAAACCGACTTTCTGCAAACCGACGTCGGTTTCGGACCGAATTTCGGTTTGCGCACGTCCTTACTTTATTATTTTGATTTAACTACGTATGAAAAACTTTGCAGTAAAAGTTGGTGATCAAATGCTGAAAAAAAATTGGCCAACTCACTATCAATCTACAAACAAGGTAGTATTATATAGGCCTTGAAACAAGGTATTATTGTTACGACACGGACGGATTAAACTGTTTTCTTCAGAATTTTTTTCAATCATTTTTACCAGTCGTTTTTGTAGTTTGTGTTTGTAATGTTCTTTATTCAGCTATCGCCAGCCTGTCTCTGGCCGTCTGTTCCCTATTGATATGATATATATTCTTTTGGCTGCTTGGCCCAGTTGTACCAGAGACACTTACAATAGAGACATTGCTACAATGTTGCCATCTGGTGAGCATTTGGGTGAAACTCTGCACTTCTGGTCACACCCACTCACCCTTTGGTCTTGGCTGCCTGGATCCTCCCCCTTGGGCAAGACAAGAGGAAGAGACCCAGAAGTGCAGAGTTTCAGCCAAGAATCCGCCAGAGGCGACACCGTAGCAAATTCTCTGGGGTAAGGTTCTCTGATCACACGACCGACGACTGCATCGACAGGGGCGTTTGCTATATAGCTTCAAGCTGAAGCTGAGCTGAGTGCTGAATTTGGGAAGTGCTGGCTGCTGAGTGCAGTGCTCACTGCAGTGCTGACTTGACTAATTTGACTTTGCTCTCCTTCAGCAGAGAAACCTCCTCCCGTTGATCTCCATTCTCCAGCAGTCCAGCCTCTCGCTTGCGAGTCTGCGAGAGAAGCCTCTGCCTGAGTGCCTGTCCTCGACTCCTCGCGCGCAACGAGCATAGTCTGCATAGAACTAGGTATAGATATTCCAAATTCTTTGGCAAGAAGCAACGAAGTGAACGAACCACTAGCAAGCCGCCTCTCCAGGCTCTCCGGCCAGTTAACTGTGATCCCTCTCCTCGATCCACCCACTCCACTCCACTCCACTCCACTCCACTCTCGCTCGCTCGCTCGCTCGGTCTCTCGAAAGTCTCTCTGTCGCTCGGTCTCTCGCCCGCTGTGTCTGCTCGTCAGCTCGTGTGCCTCGTGCTTCGTGCTCCGGTGAGCTGTTGCCTCACTTCGGACTGTTCTGAGTTCTCGGGGGCTGCTGGCGACCTCAACTGCAGCTTATCAACTCGACTGCTGCTCTCTTGACAGACTCCGTGGAACGAACCCACTTGTGAATTCGGGAAACTGGAGCTAGCCCGAGTTTCAACTGGAATTAACTGCTGGAGGTGTTCTACTGCTAGCGCTGCCTGCAGCCGCCGTCAAGTTCCGTGGGATCTCGCCCAGCTCGAGTGAAAAAGCGGCCGAAGGTCGATCCCGTTCCTCCCGCCCGCCCGCCCGCCCTCGGGTCACTGGCTAGCTCAGTTTGGAAGCAGATCGATCGGCCAGTCGGAAGAATCTCAGACCTCGAGGCACACCCACCAGAGTCGAGGGCGGAACGATCGGATCGCAATAGTGACCAACGTCGATTTGTTCGCCACCTGGAATCGGACGGAACGGGCCCAGCAACGTCATTCTTTTCACTCTCTACCTATAACCTGGCCGTCGTCGGAACCATTTGACTGCCTTTTGCCATTCCTGTCGGCACTCGAGAAATCTGGACGATATACGGCACACAGCCAACCACCCCTCCCGTCCTCGTTCTCTAGTTTTGAAGCCATTGGCAAGGTATGATCTCAAATTTCTGTCATCGGTAAAATTCTACACGCTAATACAGGATTTCCTCTCTTCAATTTTGCCCTTGGCCTTTGACTTACGAAGCAATGCTTCTGTAAATTGATATCTCTTTCTCCCAATGACGTTCGCTTCTAGACAATTTCTCATCTCTTACAGTTTCCCTCGAGCGAAGGGATCCGCCCGCCGGCACTGATCTCCGCTATCACTTCAAATCTCCTGACGGCTGTGAAACCGTGTGTTTGGAAGCCTCCCCTACTCGGTGTTACTTTTCTTCCTTGGACTTCCAAACGCCTGACCGTGCAATTTTTCCTCCAAGGCTTTCGTACCCACCCGCTCTCAACATGCTGATAACAGAGTTTCGCGTCACGCTTCCCATGTCTGTCGAGGAGTACCAGGTGGGGCAGCTCTTCAGCGTCGCGCAAGCGTCTCTCAACGAGACCGGCGGCGGCGAGGGTGTGGAGGTGATTCAGAACGAGCCTTATGACAATGTGCCCCTGCTGGGAGGCAAATTCACCAAGGGCCAGTACACCAAGAAGATCTACCATCTCGCCAGCAAAGTGCCGACGGTGGTCAAGTGGATCGCGCCCAAAGGTTCCCTGGAGATCCTGGAGGAGGCTTGGAATGCGTACCCGTACTGCAAGACTGTCCTCACCAACCCTGGCTACATGAAGGACAACTTCTTCATTAAGGTGGAGACTTACCACCTCCCCGACCGCGGTGACAAGGAAAACGTGCACCAGCTGCCTCCAGATCTGCTGAAGCAGCGCAAGGTTGTGCAGATCGACATCGCAAATGACTCGGTCCTTTCGAGCGACTACAAGGCGAAGGAGGACCCGGCCAAGTTCAGCTCCAAGGGGGGGCGTGGACCGCTGACTGGAAACTGGCGCCAGACCGTGGAGCCAGTCATGACGGCTTACAAGCTGGTTTCCATCGAGTTTAAGTGGCTCGGTCTTCAGAACAAGGTGGAAAAATACGCCATGGAGACGGAGCGGCGCCTCTTCACCAACTTTCACCGACAACTGTTCTGCACCATCGACGATTGGATCGAGCTGACGATGGACGACATTCGCAAGCTGGAGGCCCGTACCCAGGAGGAGCTCGATAGTCAGCGGAAGAAGGGAGAGGTCCGAGGAACGAAGCCGGTCTGAAGGGGAAGTTATTATTATTATTTTAAATTAGATGCAGAAGAAGAACGGAACCGGTATCGGCGCAAGTCGGGCGTTATTTTAAGTTACTATTTTACTACAGAGGGTTCTATTTCAATTATTACTACTATATTATTCATGAATTTTGAGGGAAGGCGGCCAGTGAGGCAGGCGCCTTTCTTTGATGGTATATATATTTATATTTAAAAAATATCGAATTTGAAGCCAAGTTTACGTCGCTTCTAAGATAAAAGACTAGATAACTACTTCCCCATTAGACATTATATATGAAACTAAACCCACCACCCGAAATATAATAATTCAACAAGAAAATGTGTTAACCATTATTTAACTATCCATACCTTGGAGGCCTTAGAGATTGAAAAATATACAACTCGTGAGTTGTATCTGGTTCCTTTAGAAAGTTGGGTTGACAGATTTCTGCAATTTCTAATCAAGGATATTTATGAGCCCTATTTATAGTAAAAATTTAACATTGTCTTCCTAATGGCCCAAACAGACGACATATATAGATGAGTGCGTAATTGTATGGATTTGGAATAATTTCGCACTACTTATAACTTGGACTAGTTAAGTCTAGTTTTGTCATGTAATAACTTTGTTTTTGCTGTGGAATAGTTTTGACTGGAACAATTTTTGTCAAGGTGATAGATCTGGATCAAGGGAATCCACCAGTTAGTGCGACAACAAAGTTGGAACTAATGCGACAACACAATTGGAATTAGTTCGACAACTACAGGACTTACTGCGACAGAGAAATAAGAACAAATTCGACAGTATTTCTTAATCAGAATTAATTCGACAGCAGTCTGCACTTCAGTAACATAACATTTCCGATTTAAGGAGGTCAGAATTATTTCGACAAAACATAGAGATGAGTCACAGTGAGGGATAGTATTTTCTATCATATTTAACATATAAATTAATTAAATATTACCTATGAATTATGACTTACATAAGACATATTAATATTAGATGTATATAAAAATGTTTTAGAATATTAAATAATGTTATGATTCCTTTAAATGTATTGTACATTATACCGCTAAAGGAACGATATTCTTAGCATAACTAGTAAGCATAACATTAAAATGTTACTTATAATTGAAAAGCTTATTCAAAGAAATATAGCTGGGTTAACTATTTGTTATTATACGAATTTAAGTTACTATAAGATCATATGTCTTACAGATATTAAAGTGCTAGTGGTTGTCGAATTAGTTCAGATAAGAAAAGTCGAAATAATTCAGTTTGGAGGTTGTCGAAATTAGTCAGATTTTTATTGTCGATAAGGTTCCAATGCATGACTCTTGTCGCACTTATTCTTTTGGAAGTCGAAAATGTTCCGACTTAATGGTGTCGGCAAATTTCCGTCTGATTTGTCGCACTAACTCTGCGCTACCAGTCAAGCAGGCAACACACTTTTTTCCAAATTTGTGATAGTTTATGCCCATTTTTGGTATTTCTAATAAGTATTTATGTTCTATTTAATGGCTGGCCTTTATTATAAAGCCATTTCAAGGCTTTAAAATGTATGTTGTGTCTTTCATTTGGGACTCCAGACCTAGGGTTAGAAGTCTGATTTCGGGTCCCTGCACTTGAAAATTTTGAAATTGCGAAAAAAGTTTCTGTTCCTATTTTTCATTTTTAAAATTTCGTCGGTTCCAGGGTTTTACTAAGTAAAAATCAGGATCAGAATCCTTGTGAAAACACTGTAGTTCGGGTCCACGGACCCGAACTACAGTGTTTTTACAAAACAGGAAATCTGAAATGGCTGCAAAAAACTAGTGTTCAGGAGAGGCCAAAAACTGTTTGCATTGGGTTTACAATAGCAAACACATAATATTGTAATGTTTCTTACTGAATTTGGAGTCTCTGCATAGTTTAACACATTTTGTTTTATATAATTAAGCCTAATGACTCATTAATTAATTAATATCTTTAGACCATGCTGATAACAGAAAAGTTGTTTTTGTTTAAATATTTTATCATTAACTGCCCATTAGAGCAGGTTGAATTCAAGAAAAAGTGACGGCCGCAGTAGAGAATATTTTCTTAAAGTGAAAACTAGCAATGCATATGTAATAAATACTCCTCAGTTGTAAGAGCTACCAAAAATATGCATTCACAAAACTTTTGCCCCTTGAGCAGTAGTAATGATATTTGCAATTAAAAAATGGCCAAAATATCACCCTCTCATACTTTCAGTTTTGAAAAATCACATTAGCGAATCCGGATATTTTTCCTTTATAAATTTTCTTCAGTTCCAGGATTTTATAAGTAAAAATTTGGACCTGGATCCGCAACAAATCCTTAAGTTGCAGGTCTGGATCAGGATCCAGGTCAGATCCGCGGACCCGGATCAGTAGTTTCAGCTCCGTTTTCACACGAGAGATCTGTGTTTGAAAAAATACATGTAGAGAAGAAACTGATACCGCCTTCAACTGAAATACCAGTAATACAAATACATAATATAAATACATATCTTATATTTATGATAAGGCAGGTTTTTCACCTCTTGCAATTATTATAGCAATAATGTGCGACGGTAGCGGCCATATTAAAAGGTAAAACATTAATAAAATGGCGTACTAACAACGTTAATATTTTTTATAATTAAACTGTTTGACTTACTTGGACATTCCACAAGATTACAAGATTCTGTTTCCGCCTCTTCTCCCTCACAGGCTTTCCCTCCAAAAATTGGCTCCGGATTTGTGCAGTTGCGAGTTCTTGATAAAGTTCCATTTCCACAGCTTGAAGAACAAGATGACCACTCAGCCCAAGAACTCCAGGCTCCATCAACTGGTAAAACAAGATACATTTATAAGTAAACATATTTTGTAATGCTGTTGCCTCTTTTGAGGCGTACTGCAGATTACTGTGTAGTACAGGCAGCAGCTGCTGATAATATAATTCAAAACATGCAGGGCCCAGTTTCTTGCAGACCCACTTCATGGCTCTTCTTTCAATAGCTTTCCAACTATATTTCCAAGCAATAAATCTTAGTAGCACCCGCAGGGAATTGAGCCTACGGCCGATCAGTGTTGCATGCCCAAGCCTGGCACGCTACCATTTAGCTACAGCTATACAGCTGCCCTCTGTGTTTATAAGCAAGTATTTTGCCAAGTTGTGGCACACTACTTATAAGTGGTGTCAAATAAGAAACCAGAGATTTCTTACAGTATTACAATTTTGAAAGAGTGAATATATAAAGAAGTGGTTTTCCTATGGCATGTGTAAAAAAAATTGCCAATTAATAATAATATATTCCAAATGGTCCAAGGCTGTGTAAATGACAGTAAATCATACAATGACAATCCCTATTCCTACCTAGTGTTGTATTGCCGATGTCTCTACCATTCAGGTTAACTGTTTCATGTTCTATTAGAGCCATATTTCCATTCCAGAACCCCAGCATGCACTCAACATTCTCAAAGTTATACACATTACAACCCTCATTCATTGTACAATATATGGCACACTTCATTATATTTAGTGTATTGTCATTAAAAACAGATAGTTGTGTAAATTGAGATTTGTCAACTTGGAAATGAGCTGTGCGAAAGTGGTCCAACCCATTTTGTGTGGCTAAATATAGTTATAATAATAATGGTTATCAGAGATACATTATAGGGAGTTATACCCGCCGAGTTTCGTTCAGTGCTACCTTCACGCCGTGAACTTTGTGTGAAAGTTAACACACAAGATTAAGGTAATACAACACAAGAATAAGGCGTTTTTGCTCTTTCAAGCAGGCCTATTCTTGCATCTCATGTATCTTAATCTTGTGGATGTGAACTTTCAAGGGAAGTTTACGGCGTGAACTTTCACGCGGACTTTGAGGGAAACTCGGCGGGTGTTCAACAGTACTGGTTAGGCAATCAGAGTAATGTTCTAAATTGTCAGTGAACTCGTATACAGGGTGTTTATATAGGCTGTTCTAATTGATTGTGCAAAATATTCTTAGAATTTCGATTCCTTATGAATGCAGAAAACAAATGGAACTTTATGCTGCAGACCTCATTGTTCCTCCTGGAGTTACAGTATTTAAAACAAAGGAAGATGAGGGGTTGGTCTCAAACTTATATTAAATGTCTATAGACAAATTATGTACGGTTTGCCTTTTACAATCAAATTACTGAAAAAACTTGCCGCGGACAGATTTGCCTCCTAACCCTGTAGCACCATTTCTTTAATTTAGCCGCATTTTGCAGTCTTTTCTAAGGACTCGAGATGAGAATTTCAGGATTTTCACCCCATTTTACACTGCTCTATCTCCCTTACAACATGTGCAAGATACGTTTAGTGCCTTTTCTGAAAAATATAATAACAAACATAAAAAACGGTCGCTGTAAATACCTTAATATGTTTGCCAAAAGTGTAAAATTAATTAATTAACCTACCTTCATTAGAGATTTGATGCACTAGCAAGTTTAGGATAAGAAACCAAATACGGGTCATAATGATTTTTTTGTATTCAGAGGAAAATATTACTTAATGTCTCTATAACGATGAAAGATGAACATTGAAAATGGATATAAAATGTTACCAATTACTAATAATGATTATATGACCTTTACATATCTTTGCATATTTTTTTAAATCAGAAAATAGGATTTGCTATTGGACTACTTTTGCAGTCTAATGGCTAATGCCTACTGTTTGTTGCAAAATCCTAGTAGCAGCTACAACAACTAATTTAGTCATTATGTGTGCGTAAGATTAATGTATCTTATTAATGGGTTGCCGCCTTAAGGCCAAAATCAACCCTGGAATAAGGCCAGAAAAAGAAAACCTCCGCAATAAAGCCAGAAAATTTCAAAAATTGTCAACCTCGGAATAAAGCCAGAATCAATCTTTGGCAAACCTCCTATTAAAGCCAGAAAATGTTATCTCCAGTATTAATGCAATGCAATAGCAAATGTTACTCATGGCTTGTAACACAGATAAAGTAACATAAAATATCAGTAAAGTACATAGTTTGTTTTAGAACATTTAAGCTCTAAAGTAAGCACTATAACTTAGAAAGGTTTGTGAAAAATGCAGTGTGAATGTCATGAAGGGTTGAACAGCATTTGAACATTCATGCAACCTCTAGATCTACTAGCTACTACACTCTAAACTCTGCAACACCCCTTTGTAGTAGCCAATTCTGGCCTTATTCCGGGGTTTGCCATTTCTGCTTCAAGTCAGCTGATACATTCTGGCCTTATTCCGAGGATTGTTCTGGCTTTATTGCGGCAGTTGGTTTTGGCCTTATTCCAGGGTTGGTTTTGGCCTTAAGGCGGAATACCAAGTGGAAGTGGCTTCGTTGAAGCGAGTATTAAAGTTGTAAAAATGAACGTAACGTGGTTCTTGTTTTATTAAGAATTGTAAAAATGGAAGAAAAGACGGAGTATGTCATAAAAATTTAAAGCCCCTTCTTTCTATTAATACCACTTCATGAAAGCGTCCATTTATTGGGCCCACCATATAAGCCTTGAACACACAGTCTTTTAAAACGTCTACCAGCCCCTGGCCTCCTGCATATATATCCTGTTTGTCGTGCACCTATCGTGTCTAAATCAATCAATGTTTCCTATGCAACCCTTGTTAACCTTCTTGAATCTGGCAGAGGCGTGAACTCAGCTTTCTCTTCAATTCAGGTCCGAACCACAAAATGATCTCCAAGCACGAAAATGGAAGAGGAAAAAGGGCCGCTTTTGTTGCAACTCTGCTTCGCTCAAAGGTCACGTTCAGTCGCGGCGGGAGTCCTGGATTTGACCGGAAATCGGGGCTGGCAAGTACGAGGCAAGTAAGCATGTGCGAGTACTTTAGATATATATTTAAAAAAGTAGTGCTTTAGCACAACAATTGAGTTTTTAATCGGTGTGCTCCGTTATTGTGATCTTCAGCTCTAAACGGTATAATTTAGTGTAAATTCAACAATACCGCGTATTCTATAATATGAATGAATTGGATTGGAAAGAGGAAATGCAAGATATATTTCCTGGAAGAGGCTTGCTTCTATGGGCGAGCAATATCGACAGTTTACCAATCTTGCCACGAAGAAACATTTACAACAACATCAAAACATTAAAAAGTACTTTTGTACGTTCATTCAAAATCGGAACGTTTCCCTTAAGCGCCATCTTGTGTCATAATTACACATCATTGGCATATTGTTCATGGCAGCCGAGATAGAAAAGACAGTAGAAGGAAAACCGTCTCTGAAGGTAAATAATATCGGAGAAAAAAATATTTTCCTCCAGAGTCTATTTTCAAAATGGGGTCACTGCCTCTATTCCCAGCAGAAGATGATGGAACCAATTTTTGCCTGTCTGTTACTGAAATAAATTGTCAAAACAGTGACACGTACTCCTCGTATCTAAATTATTTACTGAGTCATATTGAAGAAAAATGTCTACCTCTCATATTGACTCAGCAAGCAAGATCTTCGTTTCCTTTTCCGCCACACTATTTTTACACTGGCGGCGTCAAGGCTACGATAGAAGAAAAAAACTTTGCTTCCACAGCGAAGCCTTTCATGAAGAAGAAGAAAAAGGCTATCGTGCAAAATTCCCATCTGGAACACAAACGCAAATGCCTTTTTTTCTTCTTCTTCTTGGTCGTGGCTTCTCCTCCTCCTCCTTTTTTCGGTTAGTCCCCCTTTTCACCCCCTTGGCTTGCGTTTCTTCTTCTTTCTTCACCTGTCGTGGCCAAAAAAGGCCGATCGCTGAGCAGAGCAAAAGGCACAACATGTTGTTTGCAGTCATGTTCGCTTAAATGCCAGCCTGGTGTTTTAGGCCAAAAATAAAGTAAGAAAAGAGTCGCAAAATGACGGATGACTCACTGAAATTAAGCAAGAAAGCAAGGTCTTCTTTTAAAAGTAGCATTACTAATTAGCCTAGTTAATGCTGCATGGAACAGTCAAGAAGGTACGGCAAAATGTTCCTTATGCCTCTAACTACAGCCTTTGGACAAGAGATGGCGACACCTGCCACACTACCATTTCATGACAAATCTACCCACGTAACGCCACCTAGCGGCCATTTCCCTCACTACTCACCTGTTCCGAATTCTTCCTCATGACCTCCGGCCTTGGCATCGTGGCAGCCTCTTCAATCTCATACTCCTTGATGGCCTCATTCTTAAACATCCTCCGTGTCAACCTGGGCTTTCCGTCGGGCCCTAGTGGGGCCATGGCCACCTCTGCAGCCTCCTCAGCAAACGCCACCTCATCCACCTCCCTAAGCGTGTCAATGGACGAGGCGTTGCTGCTGCTGCCGATGAGCGTGGACGAGGCGTCCTCCTCGAGCAGGTCGAGGTCCGGTCTGAGGTTGTCCTCGTCGTCGTTCTCCTCGATGGAGGGCGTCTTCATGGTGTCGAGGAAGATGGAGGGGCGGCGGAGGATGTGTGTGGCGCCGCTGTCCGTCGAGTGAACGCTGCCCTCGGTCGAGTGGCCGCTGTCACGGCTCACGAGGCTGGAAAGGAGGAGATCAGTTTTGAATAACAACGGTCTGCAAATCTGGTAACAACTCATATGGTGCCGAATGTATGGGATAACAAAATGACCCCAAGGGTCATTTGATGACATTTTTTGATGACATTATATCAGATAAATTAGGATATGCGCATAGTCGGTGACAATGGATATGAGTATGCTTAAAGGGACTGGTCTATGAGTGGGAATACGACGCACATTACTACTCTTAGAGAGGAAACGGTATACCAAGCCAGGCAAGCAAAATTGAAGCCATTAATTGAAAGAGCAAGCAAGGTCTAACTGTGCAGCCAAGAGCAACATCGCAAAGTTTAGCTAAAGGGAGGTGCCATTAGCTCAAAATATATGTTCCGTTGTGTGATTTTGAACGGTCTTTCTGACCTCGCTTGCTCCTATTTAGTACTGTTCAAAGAGAGGAGGACTGAGAGCATTCAGTACAAAAAGGCTTCACGTATTTACAAAGCAAGCCCCTCTAAGAGTAGTAATGAGCGTAGTATTAAAGGGTCTGATTAACTGGTCATGGAGTGATATAATGTATTTTCTGCATGATTGTACCAAACAAAGTAACATATTAAGATATGGATGCTGTTGTCAAGGGCAATTAAAGTTTTAGATGTTTTCATGCACTTTATATAAATTGAAGATAAGTTCTATTGTCCAATTTTCTCCCAAAGAATTTATCAATGATAATCGAACTTAGAACTTAATATTTAAAAGCCCTGGATGTTTTATATCTGTTCCGTTTCAGTTAGCTCTATAGGCCACCAATAGCCACTCAACGTGATTTAGTAGTAATGCCATCTTTTACAAATGTTGATCATGAAAAATTTAGACTAAAGCCGCTCCCCAAAAAATAAACGACAACTTGTTTTCGCATATCCTTCTTGCTCAGCCTACTTGGCTAGGTCAGAAGGAGGAGAGAAACAAAAAAATGCTCTCCTTTTTTTAAATAGTAAAAAACTGCCAGCATTTATGGGCCAAAAATGGCGTGTTTTTTTTGAAAACTGCCGTCCTTTTTTGCCCAGAAAATGCCAGTCTGGGAGCGGCTGGCCGCTTCCAGATTGGCATTTTCCAAATAAAAAATGACAGCATTTATTGTCACTTCCTTCGGACTCAGTCTGATCTGCCTGGCTAGGTGAAAGGAGGAAGGAATTAAAAAATGCCATCCTTTTTTAAAAAATGCCATCATTTTTTTTGCTCAAAAATGCGTCATTTTTCAAAAACGAATGGCATTATTTGAAAATGGCATCTTTTTTTAACCAAAAATGCCAGTCTTGGAGCGGCCTTAGGAAAAAAATTCCCCTTTTCCAAAAAGTTTTGTACATTTTGTATGGCATTTTCGGAGGAAAGGACAGCAGTTTTCAATTAAGGACGGCAGTTTTCAAATAAATGACGGCAGTTTTCAAAAAATGATATTTTTTGCCCTAAAATGCTGGCACTTTTTTTTGTAAAGGTTGGCATTTTTTAAATAGTGCTGTCCTTTTTTCATTTCCTCCCTCCCTCTCACCTAGCCAAGCAGGCTAAGTAGGAATGAAGCACGAAAAAAAATGCCATTCTGGTTAGGCCGCTCCCAGACTGGCATTTTCGGGCAAAAAATGACGGCAGTTTTAAAAACATGCTGGCATTTTTTGCTGTATCCTTTCTCCCTCTCACCTAGCTAAGCTGGCTGAGTAGGAAGGAAACTCAAAAAAATGCTGTCATTTTTTTGGCAGAAAATGCTAGTCTGGGAGCGGCCTTTGCAACATAAATTTGAAATTGGAGAAAAAGGAAGGAATGCTTTATAATTTTTTCTAATAAATTGAATGGTGGGATCTAAGCATCACACTAATTGGAAAGATAAAAATGGATACTCTCTAAAACTCATCTGTAAATTAGTTTATCCTCTGTGATCTAGGGAATCTTAGAAGTAATCAGAATAGCAAGCTTCCACCCTTTTTCAAATATATTTAATAATTTTGTTTTAAAATCAGTTGAAAATCCCTTCATAACTATATATGAAATATTTCGAACCCGATTGAGAAGCAAACTAGCAATAGAAAAACTCCAAAGAATAACGCTAACGCTATTCGGCTTCAGACTAGTTATGTAGTGATTTGAGAAACGAGAGGGCCTAGGGGGAGGGGTAGCTTAGGCGCCGGCTTGCGACACTGATGGATGCATATTTATCCTTTCCAGGTTGAGACAGTAAAATCAGTCCTAAGTTGATAAAATTGCTTTATAGAAGCCATATTGCCCTACCATTGAATGTGCACTCATACTCGTAAAGGGTTAGTTCATTTTCACACTTAGTCAGGCGTACAGAAAGTAGAAAGATTATATTTTTCCACAAAAGTGCATGGGTCATGCATAGGCTGTACCTGTTGGATGATGAATCCGGCAGCCTTCTCCTCCCACCCTGATGCTGTTCCCCGCTCCCAAGCAATCCTCGCGACTCAGGCTTGGCCAGGTCCTGCTGCTGTTGCTGCTGCTGCTTCTCGTACACGCGACTTGTCCTCCTCTCAGTGGATGGCCGCGGCACCTCTTCCAACATTATGTGGCGGAGTCCAGAACGCACGGAGCCAACCACAAAACAACGACAAAGGGCGTATGTCGGTTAATCACTCTTAGTCAAAAGGTCAATTGCACTATTGCATGGAATGTGAGAAATATGAATCGAATGTAGGTCAAGGCCTCACAACAAATGTACCATAAGTCTCACATGCATTGTCTTTATATATGGTTCCTTCATTAATGCTCTCAAAGTCTCTTCTGAAGCTTGTTGTACTTCTCCTTATCTTCATTAAGTCCATTCACTGCACTCTTCTGCCAAATATAACCCTTTTATTGACCAAGACTGATTAATCTTGTATCTCAAACGTCAATCAAACAACTTTTTCACTTCGCTCTATCTGCCAGCAAGACCACCACTCCTCCTCCTGTATTCCCTTTACGTCACTACAATTCACTTAGACAGCCAACAGCTAAAACGTACACCACTATGATTATTACTGGATCAGTCTGACAGATTGATGGTAACTTCTGATATACACCAACAAGGTTGTTGCCTTGTATTTCTTCACTGTAAGCTGTATTTGTTGTCCTTGAGCACTTTGTGTGGACTAGAATTATGCGCTTGTTTCACTGTTTGCACTGCGACATCATTAGTAACAAGGTTTTCCTCGTTCTAATCCTATTTTAGCAACGTCTTCTGTCTTCTCTTCCTTCACTCCACAGATCGGATGAGCTTGTCAGTCATATTTTGCGTGCCCTTCTTCTTCTTCTTCCCATTCCTCTGCTCTGGTCTTCCTCTTTACAACACCTTTTTGCGGCTTTAGCTCATCTAGAAAATTGTCTTTCTGCAGCTGATTTTTCCTCCTTTAAAAACAACCTTTTTTCAAACTAAAAGAGGGTACATAGCATAAAAAGGCCACAACCGTCTATAAATCTTCCTTCTTCCCCTCTTGAGAGACTGAGGCCGGCCTCGTGGGGAATCTCGGTCACTATGACTGCACTGACTGGATATGGCTCTTCTTCTTCTATTTAGTTCGTGCCTTTTCTTCCCTCTTCTTCTTTTCTTCTTTTTCAACTATATTACTCTTTGGACTTCTTCGGAAAACGGAGCTCGTTTTTTTCACGGCATGAAAAGGCCGTAAACACCACCACCAGAGTAGCCGGTCTATTGACGTAAAACCATGCAAAGACCAGGAAACAATGATCGTGCTACCGCTGCTGCTGCAACTGGACCTCTGATTACAAAAGAGAGGCGTCAGTAGAAAACACTTTTCTTCTTCTTCCACTCCCCCTCCTTTATTGGACCTCTTTATGACTCGCACTGACTTTTTCCTGGTGTCTTTCTTTCATAAACAGTCCCGGAATTGCCTTTATTTTCACTTATTTCAACCCAGCAACGGAAGTCTCTTGAGCGTTGTCGTTGCAATATCTGTGCAAATCTGCGACTTGTTGAAACGGAGAATTTCCTTCCTTTATTTTGCAAAACGTTGTTGCACTTTGTCAGGAAATATTTATATTTACAGCGGGCACGAAATGCAGACGTGACCGTTTTCTGTCTCTGCTTTTTCACTGGGAGGAGTCGTCGGCCTCAAAACTCTTTTTAATTGCAAGTCTTTCCTCTTCAAATTGTATTCCAAGAATGGTAATAACGGTAGTACTAGTTCAGTCCAAGAATAAATGAATCAGGTTTGCGTATCACGCAGCTGTTGATGTAAGCGGAGCGGAGGTATATCTGGTGGTGGGACGGCGGCTACCGGGCAATAATAATGTACTCTACACTGAGCGAAGGAGCAACAGCAAAAACAAAGACGCTGAGTGAGCGAGCAACTCCTTTCCACTCTTTGGTTCTAAGGCCGATCATTGAATGGAACCCTGAGAGGCACACTCGCTACAGTTCTTTTCAATAAAAATCACATTGAATACACTTCATCACTTATAATCATTAGTCTACCATTGGCCTTTTCAAAATATATAGCAACAATATGCCTAATAAAGGCCTTCGTACATCCAATCACATCGCTACGGGCGCCGCACGCGAGTTTCTTCGTTCGCTCCACCGCCACCTGAAAACGCCGACCGTCGAATCTCTGAGAAAAACCCTTTCTCACATTTTCTAGTTGGCTCTCAATAAAGTCATGATTTCTAAAAGTATTTATTGCCCCTGGTGCTGGGATACACCACACGCTCATTCTGGCTGTAAAATGAAGGTATAGCATGTCAGAAAGGATTTAAGAAACCCCAAGTGCGTATATCGCTGCACAAACAGAACACAACCAGCGACCTCCCCTACGTTTAGAAACTAATGTATCGAACCAGCAAAAATGTGTGTGCTAAAAACGTCATGGAGTTTTCAAAGAAAAATCGAGAAAACCATTTTGCAGAAGCAGGTCAAAATATTTCGGAGAAAGTTTAACTGGAAAAATGAAGAGTAAACATTGTTTTGGAAAGTGCTAAATTGATGTAGTCTAGGGCGTTCTGACTCAGCTCATAACTTTTTCCCCTCAGTATATCATCATCATATAAAGTATATGGCAACGCCACAAAACACACAGCCGTTATACAACTCTGTCGTATAATAGTACACATGCTATGCACACAATTGTACACCATGGGAAAGCATTTGAGTTGTTGTGACAGCCCTTGTTTTGCACTTGATGCATTTTGTCATATTTTGCGTGCACTGTGATTGCAACTGTTTGAATAATAATACAATCCGTGGAATGTCATTTTTGCACAGTATGAACAAAACAAAGAGACGTCGTAGTGGGATTGTATTTGAATTTCGTGTCTGGAGCCCATCAAACTCGGTTTCTCTTCTCTAGACCATTAGTATCGGCAAAATCAGTTTTGTTCTACACATAAAAGGAGTTTTTGTTGCTCCTTCACGTACAAGTCAGGAATGCAACTTAATATTGGCCTAGAAAGCTCAAATAATAAATCAAAACTCAATCATATACAGCACTTTTTGCATTGTACAGTTATATATTTCTTCAATAAATATAGTTCGCATTGTTTTCCTTTTTTTCTGACTGTTGTGGCACACAAGTTAAATATGATATAATTGGAGATCTCATTGATATGCTTTGAAATGTATAATAAATGCGAAGGTAACGAATTCTCTCACGTTGGCGATCTATGCGATTGACACTTTTGGACCTCTCACGTCTTTGATGGGAACTGGAAGGGAAGAGGGGAGGAAATATTATTAATAATTAATTTGATCGAGAAGCTATAAAGTGATATTCTTATTGGATTTAGATCAAACATTGAATGAAGTTAACCAGAAAAGTACTTTGAAACGCTATCAAAGTTTAAAAGTTTAGAAAAAATTAACTCGATGAGCTTCAATGAACTTTTGTATTACTTAAAATTATTGTGTTACCCGAATATTATTTGTTAGAGCTAATTAGTGAATGAATATTTACTCACTTCATCATCCGATTCATCTAAAAGACTTGACACACTCGTCCTCGCCTGAGCTTTTGCATTGAGGTTGACTGAGGCCGCAGACTCGCTGTTCTCACTCACAGGAAGCGTCGCAGGCTGGAAAAGAATAAAAGAATATTAATATGCAGTTCGTGGAAAGTATTGGGAAATTCAAACTGAAAATGTGGAAATTGCAAAAAGATCTAAACTTGTATGACTCAATGCAGGTGTGTCGGGAAGAAGAGTTATGACGAAAAAGAAAGCAGTTATGACTTTAAATGCCGGAGTAGCTTGAACAAACATGTGATGATATTCTTCTAGAAATCATTGGAACAACATTTGAACAGGTAGAGACGTCTTAAAGTAAAGTCTACATCAAAGTCTGCTTTCCAAAGCATTACATTCGCATACATATATTAACAAAATTTTGTTGTGACTTTCGAGTATGGTGTAAAAAACTGAAAAGACACTGCCATTTGCCTTTTATCGAATTAAATTCGAAAAT
This sequence comes from Tisbe holothuriae, assembly GCA_900659605.1. NCBI lineage: Eukaryota > Metazoa > Arthropoda > Copepoda > Harpacticoida > Tisbidae > Tisbe > Tisbe holothuriae. The sequence goes on along the minus strand of LR138329.1, from coordinate 19,714 downwards.
GAACGAACACTTCGTCAGTATCTTTCTTACGCTGACTCCGCCCTCTTTATTCTCCTTTTTCTCCTCTTCCGTCGTCAAGAACACCTCGTCATCCACCTCCGCCAACGTCAACGTCGTCGTCGTCACCGTCTCCACCTTGGCCCTCGTCGTCGTCTTCGGGATCTGCCTCACAGGGACCTCGTCATCATCGTCCTCATCGTCCCCCTCACTCGAGCTGTCCTCCACCAGCATGTGAAGGTTCTCCTCAAGGTCATTGATGTCGTCATCCCGGTCCTGGTCGTATTGGCTCAGCGCTGAGTATTGGTACGGCAGTGGCAGTCTGTAATGCCATGACTCAATTACAAAAGTTGCCGTTAATTAGTGCCTTAATTACCTTAGTGAAGAGTCTGAGAAGCGCTTCCAGGCGAAGATTGTGAGCACGATGGCGCAGGCGAACACGAACACGGTGACAAAGGTGAGCACTGACTGCGCCGCGATGGACACCCGCTGGCCGGCGTCAGCTGACAGGAGATGATCCCGGAGTTTCAGCTTACTACTCGTCGGCTTACTATTAACGCTTGTGCCCTTGTCAGCTGAAGAAGCAGTGTTGAGGTTCTTGCCACCACCGCGTAGCACCGTTGTAGGGAGCCGTGATGCTGGTCCTGATGGTAGCGGTGGCGGTGGCGGGTCTTCAGCTGAGCCTCGCTTAACCACCAGCTGTTGCGTCCATTCTTCCTGTTGCCCTGGTAGCAGCAGCGACCTTGACTCGCATTGGTTCGGTGGTGCGTACGGAACGCCAATGAGTATCACAGACAACGTCCACAGAGACGTGACCTTTGCTCGCATCATGCTCGCTGTTGATCCCGTCAGTGATGATGAGACAAAACCCAATTTCTTCTCTCCTTCTCTTTGCTCTTCTTCTTCCTTGCTGTGCGTGCATGCCCCACTTGTGCGTTTGTTGTCATCACCCCTTGAGTGCCTTCTTCGACTCCGTCTGCTGCTGCTTGGTATATATGGAGGCCGCGGCCGCTCGCTGCAGAGGGTAACAACAGCCTCAAGCGCAGAGCACACACATCTAATTTCCGAGAACGGTGGAACGTGAGAAGGGAGATTTTCACTGCTGCTGGCAGCCACCACTGCACGGCTGCTATCTCCCTTCTTCACCAATGTGCGTGCAAGGGAGAGTGGCTTTCTCTCTCTCTCCCTTCTACCCCCATGTATGTGTAAGGTTACGTTTAGTGGAGGCAGAATAGGGCTTCTTCTTGCGGCCATGCCAGACAGAAAGGCTCTTTATAGCCTGCTGTGCCACGGTCTTACATATACAGAACAGGGCAAGAAGAGAGATGTTGTAAAGCGACATGGACACTAAGTGGGGGAAAGTGAATTTGAACCTTGTTGCATGTAGTGGCCTTCTGCTGGTAGCTCGTAAACGAAGAAAAATCGCCGCAGCAATAAGCCTTTTAGAGCCCTATAATGTATTGTATAGACTTGGGTGCGGGCAGCCAGTATAATAAAACAATCTGCTCGGTCTTTATATACATCAACAACAATAAGTGGAGAGCCGTCGTCTCTATTTCTTGGTATACAGTAGAAGCTCTCTTTTTTTCCATTTGGTAGCGTGGGTGGAAGCGAGGGCAGGAAGAGGTGAAGCGACAAAAGCAGATGAAAGAGCGACTTCCATTTCATTTTCTGATAGATAATGCGCCTTGCAGCACTATTTATGTGAGGGAGCTTTCAGAGAAATATTTTATCTCTAGACTGTCAGAAGATCCTTCTTGACAATATCTAGCTCTGGTAGCAATCGATAGAATGCGGCTCAACTTTTTAGGATATCCTAAAGAAAACATTTTTAACTTTCACCCGATTTAAATTATCTCCGCCTACAATCCAGATGTGATTCGTTGGCTGCCCACGAAAACTTTTTTCCTAATCTTTCCTGCGGCCAATTTCCTCCCGGTAGCATTTTCAACAAACCCATACGTCACAAAAGTAGTCGCTGTAGTAAAATTTGAATTGATGCTACTACAACAACTGCTGCTACTACTCTCCGTTTACTATCTCTCTCCCATAGTCTCAGCTTTCACCCTGAAATGCTTGCCAAAAACACACTTTGAAGACACAAAAACGACGTCACCTTGACGTGTATTCTAATATATTATGGGCATTTCTTGGCCGCCGAGGACAGGGAACCTATGACGGCATAGAAGAAGAAAGACACGAGATCAAAATTGAGAAGGGTTTTTAGCATCTTCTTCTTCTTCTTCTTAGACGCCGCTGACGTACGAAAACGAGGAGAACACAAAGTGGACGGCTGCCAAAATGTCGGCGTTTTACACAAATTTCTTCACAAGGTGCAACAGGGAAAGCAAAAGCCAGTTCAGGACAAGCGGTCGTTGCGTGAAAATCAAAGTTTGCCAAAATTGTTTGCAAGTGGGAACAAAGTCGCTTTATCTTCGTCGCCATCAGTCATGTTTCGACACGTCGTCTTCGGATGCGTATTGATGGCTATCATGTTGGGGGCGTCGGTTTTTGGGGCACCGAGTGGGAAGGGGGCCGGGGGCAAGGGTGGGAGTGTCGCCAATAAAGCCAGTAAGATGCCATAACTTAGTATTCGTAGATATTATTATTCATGATGCTATACATTACTTGCTATTTCTCAAGAGATGTATATGGGTCACTTTGAATAAGTCACAACATGACCTTGTTTCCCGTTTCAGAGCTGGGCAACGGCGAGCTTGAAAAGAAAGACCAAGCTGAGGAGACCCCATTTAGCCTCACGGACATCCCTATCTGGGGATGGATCCTCATCTCCTTCGGCTTCATCGGGCTGAGCTGCACAATGACCTCATTCTGCTGCTGGTGCTACAAACGGCGGAAATCAAGCGAGACGGCGTCCATGGACTCCATACTAGCCGGCCAGACTCAGACTCGGCCCTCAGCACTCTCTATCTGCCCGCTGTGCCAAAAGAACGTCTCCCTCGACTCGTGGCAGAGTGGAAAACACAGACGGAAGTGTGCCGGGAAGCGGAAGAAGGTCCTGGATGCCATGGAGGCGCCCAGTGGCACTCTGCGCTGCCCGACGTGTCGTAAGCGACTGCGTCAGTGGCCCGCGCGTCTTGGGCCGCCCTTTGTCTGCGACTCCACTCAGTGCGCCATCATTGGCCGCGTGCAGAGCAACGGGCATAACCGGTTCAACTGCTTCCTCTGCAACTACGACTTGTGCGACTCTTGCGCTCGTAGGAAGTACCGCGACTCGTCGACTTCCAGACATGTCCGTAGCGCGTCCAACAAGTCTAGCAAATCAACGTATCGGAACAGCTCACTGATGCCGTCGACGCCGCAACAGGAGCGAGCTGGGTCCAACAGCCGAAGGGAGAGTGAAGACAAGACCAGTCGGCTGTCACAACCTGGGGCGTTGTTAGCACCCTCAGCCCCCGTCCCAGACCTTCCCTACCCGCTGAACCCCTCGCCCACATGTCAGCCAGAGGCTGCCCCGTCCAGAGAACACTCCCCGCCGGCGATAGTGGTGCAAACATCGCTTCCTTCATATGACCAAGTGGTTGAAATAGAAAAGGACACCCGGTGACCACCAAAAATGTATTTTACCCAAGTGCATTAAAATATGTTAAAAATAAAAGTAGAATTTGTTACGGAACTACTCGAAATGGTGTCTCGCAACCTCCCTTTCCGCGCTGTCCGTTTCCCCGCCAAAAAGGGTTTTATCCGCCATGGGCGAAAGCTCCTCGAAATATGAAAGTTACCGAAAGTACACAACTTTTCGTCGACCACTTTCCAAATAACATTATTTTTCCATTGACCTTGCTCAGCTTATTCTCCTTCTTTCCATATCCCAAAAACAAAAACGAGGAAAAGTTTTGCTGACGGAAATCAAGATGTAAAACTTTTTTGTCGCAGCAATTTGCAGTTGGAAAGTGAATGACCAGCAGCTGAGGCACGAACGTGGAATTAACCGTTTGGTTAGCGACCTTCATACATACGAACGAGGAGAAATACGACAAGAAAAGGGCCTCCAATGGTTAAATAATGTGCCGAAAATGCGCACTTTTCAAAGTCATCTGCAACTGTTTAGCGGTTGGAAGACAGTAATAAGAGCAGCTTTGTGCAATGCAAAAGCCTGTTAAATGTTCAAGAGCAAAACGGATGAAAGGGTGATAAATATCGATTTCTTCCACAAGATCAACCTCTTGACAAATCGTGATCCCAGAAAGCGACGATTTCCTACAACTCGGGTAATATTATGCAGCAAATCTCGTATTCAGAATGGGAGCAAGAGCTGATTGCCACGTTGAAAAGGGTGTTTATTTGCCGCGATGAGTTATTGCCATGGGGAAAATATATCGACAACGTGACTTGAAACGAAGAATCCTTGACTTTGTGATATCATCATCTAACGGTATGACACGATCGAGACTCGGGGCAGCAGAAAAAAGTAATTAATGCGTGGAGAATTCCTTCTCAAGCGAGACGATCACCGCAGAAGTATAGGTTCGTTTTGGAATTAAAATTGAAAACGACACACAAAAGATGTCGGAGAGACAAAAGAAGTGAGTTTATGCAGCAAAACAAAGAGTGTGATGACCATTAATTGTGAATTACAGGTTCAATTCAGGAAAAGTTCAGCCTGTGTGGCGGCAGTTTAGAGTTAAGGCATGACTGGCGACTATTTTGTGTCCAACATGCATTCGCGTGGTGGACGCGGATTAGTTCCTGCTTTGCTGATGCTACCGTTGAGGGGGAAAAAGGTCACCCTCGCTATTTCAGATTGGAATACATCATGCCATTTGCAGTCGTCTCTCCCCCTCCCTCCATCCGTACGTGAGGTATCAGTCTTAAGACACTCTGTGTAGATAATAATCTTTCTGAATGGCTGATCAAGGCGCTTAATGATCGTATCGAATGATGCAAAAGTGTTCCTACACGGATATCAACAACCATTTGCAAGGCTAGACCGTTTTCTTGGGGTGGATACTTATGCAAAAACAAGACCATTTAGACAACAGATGCTAGAGTATGTATTGAATGCCAGTCTATGTTACTAATAACAACGGTGTGCGTCATTGAAGCGAGAATATATCGTATATTATTAACGCCACTGCATTTAAGGGCCAAACATCAGAACAATGAACATCAGTTCATTATCGTATACCCAGCCAGCCAATAAGACAGTATTATGCATTTCTCTCTGCCAAAAACGCCAACATGTTCCCTTAATATTTTTGCATGTTGCACACAAACAATAGCAAGAGAGGTAAAAGTCCTTGACAAGAGGGAAAATCATATTGAGAGGACGCGAAAATAACAACAATGACTTTAATTCAGTTATTTTCGTCGACGGAAATGAAGTTGTTTTCACGATGGAATTCTTTTTTTAATCGGGGGCAAGGACGAAGACGAATTAAAAGCGTTTTATTGTTACATTCTTGGTGGTATTCATTCACTTTCCTCTTTCACCAACGTGTGGTTTCCATTGAGATACAATAGCTTCAATATGCCAATGGTGTTGCAAGTCGATGCTAAACCGTTCAAGGTTCTGACGACGTTCCGAGATGACTCTATTTATAAATTGTGACCGCAGATATATTGCCTTTTTTGTGTGCGGTACCTCTTCTAAAGTTCTAATTATTGATTCCTCCTCCTCTCAAGAGGTGAATTCCCTTTGTCTAATTATTCCACATTTGAATATCGAAAACGGCATCGATTAAATCCTTTGTTTAAAACGGCGGAAACATGCATTATGCTCTCCTAATTTTTCCGACAATTATCCTGTTTAAACGTCATTATTCCCGTTTTCTGACCTCATTTCTCATTTTTAGCCGTCGCAGGTGCGTCACAATCCGCGTCATGACCCCGTGCGGTCATCAGCGCGTACGACACATAATTGCGTCATGCACGCTGGGCGTGTTTATCATTCTTATTATGATCATTATTCCTCGAGGAGGAGAATAATTTCTAAGCTTGTTTCGTAGGCCTGTTTCACTCTAATGATTATGATAATGAACGTCAGGCGAAATGAAAGAGAATACAAGTCCAACGCTCCTCGTTCGTTCAACTCCGGTAGTCACATCAAGAATATATCGTGTAAAGACAAGAGACACATTTGAAATTGTAAAAAGAAGCGCGCTTGAAAATGTAAAAAAGGCATCGTGGTTATTGTCCGCCCCGCGGCAGGAGATGCGCGCGCACAAGTGTCGCACATGCGCGCGTAGCTGCCGCAGCACATATGCCGCACAAGGCATAATAATAATCCAGAGTGATCCAGTTGAGATTCGTCTGCCTGCGGCAAAGATTCTCTAATTTCATTCCTTGAGGCGGGAAGAGAGTTTCACAAATAAGGAACTGAAGCTTTAAAGGCCATACTACCTGCCTTTCCTAAGGCCAAGAAAAACAAAACGGTGCAATATCATACCTCGTTTGCTGATAGTCACGTGACCGCGCGGCCTTACTTTCCTTGTGGTTGCTGCAGCTGCTGTTCTGGTGCTCATGAGGTGCAAGTGACGCTTATGATAAACACGTTCAGTGGGATAAAAGAGAACATCCATAAAACGGTGACAGATTGAGTGATTAGAGCCGATAAAACATGTTCACCTCAGCGGAGAATGGCTAGCGGTTCGTCAACTATATCTGCTGCGGCCGCCGCGCACGCCATGCCCAGCCTGGGCGCGGCTACTGCGGCGGCCGAGGCCGCGGCAAAGTCTCAGCCGTCCTCCGCGGTCACCGGCGACGTGTACGCCCAGTTGGCCCAGAAGGAGAATGACCTCATCCTAGCCGCTGAGCTGGGCAAAGCCTTGCTGGAGAAGAACGAGGAGCTGGGCAGACAAAATGAGGCCATGTCGGAAGAGTTCGCGATGAAAATTGAGGTAAAAAATGACCTAATTTAATAGATTTCTCATGTGTATAGGAAGCAAGCGCTCATAATTTCCCCCCTGTCTGCCTGCCCTTGACATTCAATGTTGGCTGCTATCTGCTTTCCTCGTATACACATGTGAAGTATACGAGGCCTGAAAAAGGGAAAAGTATGGGAAGGCTGATTGACATCATAATTTATTAATGAAGGAAAGGCCATTGTCGTAAAAGGAAAGCAAAAAAGAAGGCCTACGTTCAATTACGTGAACAAATGGGCGAGACGGTACTACCGAAAAATGTTAAAGAGACGTGTTCATTAAAAGCTTTGAAAACGACGTCGCTTGTTCTTTTTTAATCTACCGTGTGGGCAGAATGGTGAAGTCTTGGAGCAATCAGGAAGTCTAAAACGATGCATGCTAAATTTATATTAATTAATCAACAATGTGCCTACGCACATTAGCGCTAGAGCGATCCATTCAACTTGTAAGATTGTGGCCATATTTCAATTGTAATAATATATAACAGCAGCCAATATTTCAAGTAATAAAATGCATTCAACAGCTGTAGTCGAATCGACGTCGAATGCAATTTGATTGCAGAAGATTGCATGCAATTGGAACAAAATCCAAAACAAACTGGACATTGGAATAAGTGCTTAAATTGTAATCATGACCGAATTGACTGCAATAATGATGATGATTTAAGCTCCCCCGTCAAACTGTGTTCAAAGTCAGTTGCGAAAACGTTCATTCTAACAGCATGATAATTGTGAATAGAGAAGAAGAAGAAAACATCGTAACATTTTAAAAGCCTGGGAGAAGCTTTAGTTTTCTCATGAACATGGACAGTGAATTGATTCCGTCTACGAATTAAGATGTTTAAAAGTTGTAAAGAAATGTAGAAACTTGAGAGGCTATTATTATCTTGCCAGTTTCGTTAACGTTAGTCAAAAATGTGCATGTTCCAAATATGAATATCAAGTTGATTCATATTTTAAACTACAACTGCTCTAATTTTACTATTCATGTCATGGTTGTTTAAACGTTCATTGACAACATTATCAATATTTAATGAATAGAAACTACTTTTGTACAGCTTGTAGACTTCTTTTTATATTGAACTTATTCCTGGCAACCTCACAATCCCATCGACAAACTGAAATTCATCTCGGAAACATCCACCTCAATTTCAAAACCAATAAAACGTTACGTCATAACGGATATGTAGCTTCTATTAAACAAAGTTATGCTCTCAAAGTCGTGACTATTTAAACGACAGCAACACGACACTATCATGTGTGTAGTGGTTGCTCCATTCACAGAATTTGTAAGGATTCTTCTGCTTAATTCTACCTCTTTTTTCGTCTTCCAACAGCCTTGAAGCGTTTTTAGCGAACTGCAGGAAACACAGTGGCAGAAATTATGCAACTCATGTCCAATCATTAGCAGCCAATTTTGAAGGATTTAAACGACTTTTTAAACATAGACAACGGGATCAAGGACGAATAATTGTAATAATAATAATAACTTTAGACTGCGGTTGTGGAAAAAATGGCGCAAATTAGAGTAGTAACCGCACAAATATATTTGGTCTCTGCAGCAGCATCAACACTTAATGATATTTAGCATTTTTATGCTCGAGATGAGATATCGCTATTTAATCTGTGTGACTTTAATCAGCTTCCTGGATAAGAGACGACTAAAAATGGGAAGTGAAATGTCATGAAAGCACAGTTTATAGCCAAAAAAACACACTCCACAGTCGTTTTTGTGTGTGTCTAAAAAGAAGCGACAGATCTCTTTTCCAGTCCAGAAAAAATGACGAAAATATGCCATTTGAAACTTGGAGAGCCATTAGACATACGCTACTTCCTTTCTTTCTTTCTCCACTTTGTAAAAAGAACAATAAAGTTTTTCTTGAAATCGTCACTGCTTTATTATTGCATTTCACCACTACCGCCGACTTTCTTTTCAATCACAAGTCAACCTTCCGACCATAAAACTTCTTCTTTAAAATCATCATTGTCTCACTTGAAGGATGAAATTAGCTTCTTAAAAATCAGATCACCGTAACAAACACAAACTTTAAGACTTCCTAAAAGATGGATGTTTAGAATTAGCAGTGCATGAAGAAGAAACAAACGGGAGTAGAAGTTATTTCGTACAATTATACTGCCTTGCATGTGTAAGGAATATATATTTGCAGATGAAATGATTGCACTGTTGCCAAATTCATGACTTGGCATTCATTGTTTTAAAAAGGACCTTCAGTGTTGCCGCTTCCTATCAATAGATAACCAACATTGTTGCCGCAGATTTTCCCAGCACACAACGATTGACGGCCTTCAATTTCCACGAGAAATTCCGATAAGTGCCAAGAGCAAGGAATATTGCAAAACGCGTGTACACAAAGCATGCAAATTGTACTATTATAATGTGCAAAAATGGCCTTAAACAGTTTCCAACAAAATATGCTTGGAGCATGACTATCAAATGTGATATTTTGCATCTGATGACAAAATCAAGATCTAAAGACACCCGGAAGGAGGATAAAACCGATCTTTTGTTGCCGCTGTCAACGATATCAGGTTTTGACAAAAGAGGTCACAAAATGTGCGCACACGTGAGCTGAGTTTATGATGTTTACTGCCACGTACGGAACAGGATGCAATTTGAGACAACAACTCTAAATCAACAACATGTTAGATCAAGGACTTGAAGTCATAAAAGAACATCATGCTTAAATGGCTAGTGATTAAATTTATGCAAAAAATGACCCGCCATCGTCATAATTCAAGCTTCATTCATGAAGCCGTATTACGTAATCATGAATGGTTTGGCAAAGTATTATGATTTCAATGCATTCGGGTATAAAGTGTACATTTCAAGGAACTCTAATACCAGATCGGGAGATACATTTTTGGGTGCCAAAAAGCCTCTCGAGCGTCTGTTGCAGATCTTACTGTTATCTTTTTCTTTCAATGCATGTTCTTGATGGATTGTGTTTTTGTGGGACAAAAACAGTTTGGGTTCACAATTCACAATTAGGAGTGTATGAAGAATGACACAAAGCGGAAAGGGAGCACAGTTTCGACTTCCTTGAAACGGGGTTTGATAATCATTATTATTGTCTTGGAGTGTAATGGAATCGTGTAGCTGATCTCAGTTTACATTGTCTTTTGGGATATTGCTTTTGGTGAGAATCGTGTCTATTTAAATAAGGAATATTCATTTTTCTTTCTCAAGTTTTAAATTAGCACA
>LR138325.1:14294-27943 GCA_900659605.1 Tisbe holothuriae | reverse complement strand
ATTTCATGCGTCTGTTTCACCAGATCCTGTTTTATTATTACTTCCGTTTTCTCTGTTCATATCATCATTCGAAAAACAAACGAAACGCTAGCAGTAATATAATAATAATATAATCTTCTTCTTCTTTCATCATGAGTCCTTGCAGCGTGGTTGAAGTCGTACTGAAATACTGTTCTTATTCACTGATATACTGTATATATAATAATAAAAACTCTTCTTTATATAATTACTCTGCATGCAGCGCCCTCAGGGGGACGAAACGGCGACGACACATTTTTGATCATACAATTGATGGGGTTTCTTCTTCTTCTCCATATTAAATCTTCATGCTTTTACTTCTTCTCCAGCTTAAAGTTCCTCCAGTTTCATCATGTTCTTCTTGTCAATCTTGGAGTACTGGATGTCGATGGGTTTCCGAGAGTCGTAGTGACTGGGTGCGGCCATGATGATGCCGGCGGTGCCTTGAGAAAAAACCCTGTTAAAATGGTTCATTAAAAAATAAGAAGAAAAGCACTCACCGACAATGCAAGCCAAGCTAAAGATCCAGAGGAGAATTCTGTCGAGCACCATGGCGACGTATTTCCAGTCATCAGCAAACTGCAAGCAGCAATAGCATTAATTAAGTTACTTGAAGTGTCTCTTATGCATTTCTTACGCCTTCAAAGTTGTCCTCATTCTTCACGTGCTGCGCGACAAACTTGAGCGCATTCATTGCCCTCTCCAGCGCTGGGTTCATCGGCTTCTCCTCCGGCGTGGGCGACTCATCCTCCTCAAAGCGATGATGGTCCTCCTCAGACTGCAGCGTCATGGTCCGCTGGTCGTCCGGCCCGCCCACCGGGGACATGCTGTAGCCACACCCGCCGTCATAGTGGGCGTGCGAGAAGAGCTGGAGGTCCTTCTCCTCGTCCTCGGACGACCCGGTGCCGCCGCTGCGCATCATGTCATCGCCCACGTCGTGGTGCGAGTGCGCGTGCGACGGGTGGTGCGTGTGCATGTGGTGCGGCTGCGGGTGGCGGTGCATGGGCTCGTGGTGCTGCGGCGAAGGGATGAACGTGGAGCTCTTCTTCGCCGTCTCGTACATGAGGCTGAGCTCGTCGTCGTCGTCGTCCTGCTCGGGGCGGCGGATAAAGAGGTATTTGGGGAGGACTTCGACGAAAACGCGACGGACCCATGGAGCCATCTAAGTTATACAGTTAATATTTGTTTTTGTACGAGTTATAAGAGCTTACTTTATGCGTTGCTGGAGTTCTAAAGTTGATGTTTAGCACGCCTATAGTAACTACTACCGAGAATGTCACCAATATCATGGTGAAGAGGAGGTATTTGCCTGAAAATTATCATGTTTAATTTGATAAATTTGATAGATGAATTATACAATATTACCTAGAAGCGGCACAGACATTGAAGTTGATGGAATAATTTCCGCTAATAACAAGAAGAACACCGTCAATGAAAGGAGAATAGAGATGGAGAGCGACACCTGATAGAAAGGAGAAAACATGGCGGTAATTAGATTGTCCTCAAGATAAGGAATAATCCCTTCTTCACCTTTTCTCCAGAGTCTGATGGGAGGTAAAAGACGAGAACAGACAGGAATGAGATTCCAACACAAGGGATGATCACATTAACGGTGTAGAAGAGCGACTTCCGCCGGAGCGTCACGTAGAAGATGATGTCCGGATAGGGCTCCTCACAGCAAGGGTAGTACTTCTCATTCCGGACAGCAGGCACGGTCATCACGTCCCACTCGGTGGAGATGTAGTACTCCTGGAGGTCAATGCCCATCTCAATGCGGCTTCCCTGCCGGCGGCCCTGATTGATGTGACGGAGATCCACCATGTAACCGTCATAGGTCCAACTGCCAAACTTCATAAAGCACTTCTGCTCATCAAATGGGAAGAACTCAACGTCAATCTCACAGGAGGATTTGTAGATTGCAGGCGGGTTCCAGATGACCTTTCCGGTGTATGTAAGCATGGCCTTGGTCATGATGGTCACCTCATAGTTACCATCAGCACTGTAATAAATATGTCATTATACGATGCTCTATCATTAATCGAGGTCATGTCATTACTTGTTGTAGAGCACAATGTCCGGCAACCAGATGTTTTGTGAAGGCACATGGAGATGCTTCACGCCTCCGTAATCATCTGGATTCCATGTGAGCTTGTAGTCGTGCCATTCCTGAAAGTACAACATGGATGAAGACGGTTATGGAACATAAGAAAACATCCATTACTGACCTGCTCGACCCAAACATTGGTGATCATAATTTGCCGCTTCATATCGATACCAATGATTTGTGATAGTTTGAGACCCATTTTGACGGTCAGCTGGTCTGAACTGTTGCCCACTGGCCGGATGTCTCTGAAAATATATTTCATTTTGTTAATATAAAAGCAGGACATCGGAAAAACAAGAATTCCTTCTAATAGGACTGTCACAGATGTCAACATGTAACACCTTTCTGTCCATCCTATTACATTCCTGTCAAGGACAGTTTTAATAGACGCAAAAAGTGTTTTTGCGCAAACTGCGCTTGTCATTTAATGAGACTCATAAATTGAATCACCGTCATTTACATATCTCGGCCTCATAATCAGATCTCCTCCGCCCACCTGTTATAATTTGAAAGCAGATCGTCGTAAAGACTCTTGGCATCTGGACTGGCGTCGACCCCGCCTCCGAGCCCTCCTCCGAGTCGGAAGAGCTTGGAGTCTCCTCCGAGCAGGAGTATGAGGAGGCACGCCCTCCGCACGAGCGCACCCTCCCGCATGCTGGAAACACTCTCTTCACTAATCACTACTCAACCATGTTCTGGCCACCACCGCAACGTCCATAACTGCAGAATAATTTAAACCGCACAGACTATTTTTTGCTTTAACTTGGCACACACACCAGCAATCGTTTTTATATTCTCCTCCTCCTCCTCTCGTTTCCTCTTCTTTCTGCTTGTACTCGTAGAAGTAGGAGGAGGATGGAGAATTTGAGCAAGTCGAAAGCTGCTGGTGTGCAAGCGAGGAGAAGAAGAAGAAGAGCCTACGACGGCGAGAGAGAGAGAGAGTGGGAGGCTCGCACGCGCGACCTCTAAGGACTATTGACTGCCTCTCAAGGCTCTTTTCTCCTTTCTTATCCGTGGAAAGATTCGTTCACAATGGCAAGATGTGAGAAGGAGAAGGAGAAGGAGAAGGAAGAGTGGAAAGCAGAACAAATACACAATCAACGTTCACAGGCCTGGAACAAAATCAACAGTCGCTTCTCCTTCCCAGAGACGATTTCGGTTGTTTCGACATGCGTCTGTCACTCGATTGACGTCTAAAGCCGCCGTTATCAAATTTAGACACCCGATACTATCGGCTTTCCTTCCATGAAATTTACGGGTGTTTCAATAGAGGGCAATTTAGGAGTTTAGGAGTGGCCTCTTCGCCGTTCTCCAAGTGAGATATAAATTTCTTCTTCTTCTTCTGTTGTATCCCCAGATCCCCAAGGGTGTGTCCATTCGAGATCTCTCCCAGCTCGCCTCGCTTCTTTGCTCAATCCTTCTTCTTCTTCTTTTTCTCCCGCTTCAATGCGGAACCATAAAAACGAGGTTTGGTCTTCTCCTTCTTCTTTGCATCTCTTGCTTGCAGCGGTTCCTTCTTCTTCTTATTTTGGCGGCAAGCCCAGTTCGACATGCCTTACTTTGTACAGAGAAGAAAAAGGAGGGCAACATCCCTTGAGAGGAGAAGAAACTGAAGATGGGAGAAAGCAGTAGTAGTAATAGTAGGTCTTCTTCTCTCTTCTCCTATTTTAGGCCTTTAGCCTGAATCTTCTCCGAAGCCCAAATTGCGGCTCTCTCACTCGCTGGCGGCGAAGAAACACACTCACCCGGAGGAAGAAAGCCCTTCTTCTTCTTCTTCTTTCCCCAAAAGCGCCTCTTCTTCCTCGGAGGAGAGCGAGTAGCCGCCACTCTTCCTTGGAGGATGCAGCGGCCTCGCTCGGAGGTCGGATCTTCTTCTTCTTCTTCTTCTCTTTCACAGTTCTATACTTCCCGCAGCGAGTCAGCTTCAGCAGTTCTTCTTCTTCCCACTCCCTTATTCCCTCCCTCCTCAAAAACTGCGGCTGCTATAGTCGAATTCACTCCTCGGAGCAGAGGCGCATTGCTGCTACTTCCCTCCCTCCCTCTTCGCTTTTGCATTCCTCTTTCCTCTGCTTATTATTATTCATGTGTGCGCTTACGATTTGAAGAAGAAGAAGACGAAGAAGAAGAAGCAACCTAGTTCCTAATTCACCGCCCGTACGCAGACCTAATTGCCGATCCCGATGAGAGCCTTGACCCCGACCCAGTGCACGGACCCGTTTAAAGAGGAAGACAATGCTGCCCTGATCATCGCCATGCGCAAGTAGAAGACGCCCAACATGACGCCGCTGCTCACCCTGCTGCTGTTGCTGTCGTCCGCCCTGCGCGGCGGCGAGTGCAACCCCGACGCCAAGCGGTTGTACGACGACCTCATGTCCAACTACAACAGACTCATCAGGCCGGTGTTTAACCAGACGGAGAAGGTCACAATCAAATTGGGGCTCAGGTTGTCGCAGCTAGTAGATCTGGTAAGGGAACAAAAAAATGATTTTATTATTTATTAAAATATTACTCTGTGAAAGGAATATAATTTTCATAAGAAGTAGCTGACATGCATGAATAATATTTTACCTACTCTCATGTATAGCAATGTTGACATAGCATTTTCAAGTAGATGCTGAATATTTAATACGAGCTTGCTGAGCTATATCAGCAATATTTTCTCAAGAGTGATGAAAAAATCCACTCTGCTCTTCTTCTTCCTCTTCCTCTTGCTATTAATACTCTGTAAACACAATCCATTAGTCGGATGATGCCATGCCAGCAACGTCAGCAGAAAATCCCTTTTTGTGTGCGCTCCAAAATCCTTTTACATGCTATTAATTATGCAGAGCTTTAACCCTTTTCTTTGTTCACTTTCGCCTCTCCTTTTGCAGAACTTGAAGGATCAAATTCTGACAACCAACGTTTGGATGGAGCACGTGAGTGATTGTGGCCGATTCATGCACCCAAGTGTCAAATTTGAACGTTTGTTTCATTTCAGGAATGGAAGGATTACAAGTTCATCTGGGATCCCTCGGAATATGGCGGCGTGACCGAGATCTACGTCCCATCGGAGACCATCTGGCTACCCGACATCATCCTATACAATAAGTAAATGAATTATTCATCATAGCAAGATGATGGATAACAATAATACTTGACTTGCTTTCTCTTTACTCAGCGCTGATGGGGAATATGCGGTGACCACGATGACTAAGGCAATCTTGCACCATGACGGAACGGTCAAGTGGACCCCACCGGCCATCTTCAAATCCTCCTGTGAAATTGATGTTGAGTTCTTCCCATTTGATGAGCAGACATGTTTCCTCAAGTTTGGTAGTTGGACCTTTGATGGGTTCCAGGTGGACCTGAAGCACATCAATGCAGAGCCGGGCAATGACACCGTCTCCTATGGCATGGACTTGTCAGAGTACTACCTGAATGTCGAATGGGACATCCTTAGTGTGCCTGCAGAGCGGCATGTCAAGACATACCCGTGCTGCCCAGAACCCTACCCGGACATCTACTTCAACATCATCATCCGGAGGAAACCACTGTTCCACGTTGTCAACCTCATTGTGCCCTGCTTGGGCATCTTCTACCTTTCCGTGCTAGTGTTCTACTTGCCGGCTCAAGTAAGGCTTTACCTTAGATTGATGTGACTTTAATTAACAGATTGTCTTTCTTTCAGTCTGGAGAGAAAACTGCATTGGTCATTGCTATCCTTGTGTCACAGACTTTGTATTTGAATTTAATCATTGAAGTCATTCCGGCGACGTCAAAGACACTTCCTCTCATCGGAAGGTAAGCCGGATTATCAATATTATCATCATTTTTTCCAGATTAGAATACCGTTTAATTTCCCTGAAAGGTTCCTGTTATTCACCCTGGTGCTGATCGCCATCGCCATCGCGTTGACCACGATAGTGCTGAACCTCCACTTCCGGAAGCCCTCCACGCACAAGATGCCGCCGTGGGTGCGCCGGGTGTTCATCCAGAAGCTGCCCAAGCTGCTGCTGATGCGAGTGCCGATCCAGGTGATCAAGGACTCGATGAAGTCGCGGAGGAGCAAGTTCCTGAGGCACTCGGATCCCGCGCTGCAGCAGCTCGCAGGTAAGCGAGCGCTTTAGGAACCATGAGGAGGAATTTGAAACTTTCCAATCTGTCATTGAGAGGAAAGAAAAACGAAAAGTTTTCCTTCTTTCTCCGTTTGAAGAACGAGTCCAGGGATTTTGACAAAAAAAACTTCAAGTTATCGACTGCTGGCATTTCCCTGACATTTTTCTTGACGAATGGCTACCTTGTTGAAAAGAGAACTTTTTCAGTCCAATACTTTTCATTCTATTAAGAATTCTATAACTAGTAAACGGTTGAAACTTTTCCATTCTTAATTTGGCAAAAAGGGGGCAAACTATTCCCTTTTGCTCGAGGAAAAAGTCTTCGTATTATTACCAGAAGTTAACCCAATATTTGGCAAAGACAAACATAAATCCAATATTTTTGCGCGCCTTTTTAGGCGGCGGTGCCGTTTTTCTTTTTTTGTGCAAAAGTGGAATCGCAGTCTAATTAAGAAAACGGAAAAGTATTGCAGCGGGAACTTTCCGCTAACTCCTTTAGCAAAAAGTTACGAGTCTTATAGAAAGTTCTTCTTCTTCTGCGCAAAATTGGAGCCTCGGATGCTTTCCAATTGACTTTCTTCTTCTTCTTCTTCTTCCTGGAGATCCATTACGGGGGAATTACGAGCTAGGAAAAATGTCGTTAAGGGGAACAATCATGGGAACCAATAAATCTCCAGAGCTCAAGAGCGCCGTTAATAGTACTTCCATTATAGGCGAGGAGGACGACCCGCCAGAGGAGACCGACGACAAGGACAAGAAGGGCTCCTCCGGCAACCCCGATAAACTCAAAGGCCAGCTGAAAGGCCATCTGAACGGCCTCTACAGCGGCCTCACCAAGATCATGGCCTCCACGGCCAAGCTGGACGACGACGACCTGCTGGACCGCTCGAGCTCCGCGGGCGAGCTGAAGGCGCCGTTTGTGATCGAGAAGGCGATCCACAACATCATGTTCATCAAGCACCACATGAAGCGGCAGGACGAGTTCGACGCCGAGGACCAGGACTGGGGCATCGTGGCCATGGTGCTGGACCGGCTCTTCCTCTGGGTGTTCGGCATCGTGGCGTTCGGCGGCACGTTCCTCATCCTGTCGGCGTCGCCCTACATGTTTGACGAGATCAGCCCGATCGACGCGGAGAAGTCCATCATCGGGAAGCAGTCGGAGGAGATGCTCACGGCGCCGCTCATCGTCTGATGAGAAGGGGAATTTGTGATTATATTCGGTAGAGACAGAGGCAAGCAGTCTGCCTGGCATGTGTACGTAAACATTAGGAAAAAGCAGGAAACAACACGAAACATGGTACTAACAGTGTGACTACTATATAAAAAGATTATAACTAGAAGAAGAAGAAAAAGCTCTGTTGCAAAGGAAAGTAACGACTATATCAAGTAATCATCAAGGACGACGTCGTCATCTCTGTATAGAATAATAACCATATTCTCCATTTTAAGTGTGCCACCCTTATAATAATTCAACGCTCTATTGGATAATCATACGTCTCATATAATCGGTCACCTTTACGTACTTTAAATATACTCTCGTTTCGTCCGCATCAACGGAACCTTTTGATTCATTCTTACATTTCATATTTTGCATGATAAAATATATATAATAATTAAACCTAAACGAAACCATTGTGAATGAAAGGATATTTAAGAAGAAGAAAGAGGAAAAGTGCAAAGACGAAACATTAAAACAAGCGTGCTGTAAAGATGAAAAAGTAAAAACCGAAAACTGAAATAAAATTGAATGATATAATAATGTAAGATTGCATCGTCGAGCGTCACATTAATTCCGCATTGTCAAACCCAATGCACTTTCATTAGGACATTTCATCCGTTGACTTCTTTCACTTTCGGAGTAGTGTGCATTTACTGAACCAGAAAGAAGATCTGCTGGAGAAACCACAATGCATTGGGCACAGGTTGTATGCATGTAAGAAGAGAGCATTTCTCCTTCCGCCACGTCTTCTTAAGAGAAAGAGTCTTCTCCTCACCTGGCTGTCGCCGTCTTTGTACTCTGCACTATCGAGCTCGGACCTATGAGAGGCCGACAACCAGGGGAGAGGCAACGCGTGGTCTCATGTGTAGACTGGTCCCGTTGTAGCGGCAGGAGGAGATTTCTCAGCGAAAAATATATCAAGCAGGAAAGAAAGAAGGAGGAGGCACTCGATTCAATATATTCCAAGGGCCGCAAGAGTCGAGAGTGGTCGTGTTGAAGAAAAGATAAAGTGTGATATTTATTCAAATTTGAGGATATTGGCGGCTAAGAAGGTAAGAAGAATGTCAGCATAATATCCAAACGATAAATTGTTTTAAGGGTTTCCAAGCCATTTTAGAGGCAGAGTAATCATAGCAAAGCTTAACTTCATATTTATCTTTAGATGCGTTTCTTTGTGCTTTTGTCCGCCTTGGTCTCCGTGGCCCTGGCTGAGACGGTCAATGTGAAGACAGACAAGGGAGCCGTGAAGGGAATCCGCGAGGATGCCGAGGCCGGACAGTACTACTACGCATTCAAGTCCATTCCCTACGCTCAGCCTCCAACCGGACCTCTGAGGTAAGAACATCTCATCCATTGAACCTATACTACGGTACCTGAGCAATTATTCGTCATTAGCAGTGCAATGCCAATTTTGAAGTTCCTTCCAAATTCGCAATTTTAAGAAAAGTTGCCTCAAGCAGGTTGTTTTATATCCAGGAAGAAATCGGTCGGTTGTTGTATGCTGCACTTTTTCCTTCCACCATTGTACCGGCGGAGCAGCTGAGAAATGGCAGCTGCAATGGAGGAGGGCAACAACCTGTTCCATGGCAGCTTAGCATAATTTTAAGTGGCTGAGTAACCAATTTCATTTGGGGGCAAAGCACCTTTGATTATGGGGCATGTAACCAAAATTGCAACTAATTTATGGATGAGATGAATGAGTACTAAGTAACCTAAATTTTACAGGTTCAAGGCCCCGGCCGATGTCGACCCCTGGACCGGCGACTTTGACGCCACCGACGACGGCAACATCTGCCCCCAGTATGACATCTCCCAGGGCACGACCGTTGGCGACGAGGACTGCCTCAACCTCAACGTGTACACGCCCAAGATGGACAACAAGAAGCGCGCCGTCATGGTCTACATCCACGGCGGGGCGTTCGTCATGGGCGGCGGCGCTTCCTACTTCTTCGGGCCCAACTACCTGCTCGAGAACGACGTCGTCCTCGTCACCTTCAACTACAGGCTGGGCCCGCTCGGCTTCCTGGCCACCGACGACAAGGCTGTCGGCGGCAACATGGGAATCCAGGACCAGATTGCCGTGCTCAAGTGGGTCAAGGCCAACATTGAGAAGTTCGGCGGCGACGCCAACAAGGTGACCATCTTTGGAGAGGACTCTGGGGCTGCGTCCGTCACCATCCTCGCCATGTCTCCCCTCGCCAACGGCCTGTTCCACGGCGCCGTGGCCATGTCTGGCAACGCCCTCTGCGACCAGTACGTGCAGACCAACCCCATGGAGGCCGCCAGTGAGCTCGCCTCTCGCCTCGGCTGCTCCAACGAGAAGGGCTCCGACATTGCCGAGTGCCTGCGCCGCCAGACCCAGCAGGACATCATCATGAAGGCCAACGCCATGACCATGTTCTTCTCCTTCCCCCGCTGGTTCGTGCCCAACGTGGACGGCCTCGTGCTGCCCGACACGCCCGAGAACCTCCTCCAGGCCGGCCGCTTCTCCAAGGTGCCGTTCATCGTGGGCCAGACTAAGGACGAGGGCGCGTTCTTCTACCGCCTCGCGCTCAACTCGTTCAACAACGGCGTGTACGACGACAACTTCATCGACCACAAGCTGCCCCGCATGCTGCCCATCTTCTCCCACTTCAACTCCAAGCTGTACCCCATCACCAGGCAGGTGCGCAAGAAGTACTTTGTCAACGTCGACATGGAGAACGAGGACGAGTTCAGGCCCAAGTTTGTCGACTTCCTCACCGATCTCATGTACACCCGCTGCACCGACAAGTTCGCCAAGATGCTCGCCAACCACTCTGTGCCCACCTACGAGTACAGCTTCGAGTACCGCGGCCAGTACTCCATTGTGAACCTCCAGGGCGAGCAGGTGGACATGGGTGTCGCCCATGGAGACGACCTTCAGTACATCTTTGCTGGCATCTGGGGCGAGGAGTTGACCATGTCCAAGGCCGACACCAAGTTCACCAAGAACATCTTTGCTCCTCTGCTCACCAACTTTGCCAAGACCAGGTAAGAAGTTTTAATGCACCTGTCTCATTATGTTGTCCTAACAATATGACATCTTTACAGCGTGCCCACCCCTCAGGTGACTGAGAACCTCGACGTTGCCTGGGCGCCGCTCGCCCCCAACAAGAACCGCGTCTACAGGATCGGCAGCAAGCTGAGCCTGGAGAGCGACTACAAGCAGGAGGCCGTCAAGTTCTGGTCCGAGGACATCCCCAAGCTGTTCAAGGCCAAGAAGAGCAAGAAGGGCAAGAAGGACGAGCTCTAAATTGTTATGCTATCTTTTATATTCATCAGAGCAAGGCATTTTCCAAGGGGCTCAAAATTGGACCCCAGGGAAACCTACCAAAAACTGTGACAACTTTTAACTACAGTATACTTTGTGACGACTACAAAAACGTTTGATACGATTTTATACAATTTAGTAAAGTTTATATTATTATTATAAAAAGACTTTGACAAACACGGACAAAATGACTACTCGACTTATTGGACTCGCGTTAATAATTAAATTGTGCTCAAAATATTGTCCAAACTTAGGGCTAATTGTGTTAAAGAAATCTCAAATTTATAGGAATGTCTGGTGCGTGATTTGGATATTTGTTTAGAATACTTGGTGCTGAAAGAGCAAACAAACATTATGAAAGAATTGATGTTATTCAATGGTAGTAAATCGGCCTAAAATATGTAAACTAATTAAGAAACTGTGATAATTCTTCGGAATAAATTTAGAACTTGATTTTTAAAATTTATGTAAGCACATTTCATAAGGCACCTGTTGTTTTCTTCCCTACTTAATTATGGTTCAGGTAGCAAATGGTTTTGGCAAAGTTTTCCATAATGATTAACAACTCCAATACAGCACAAAAATAAAGTATCGAGAGGCTTCTTGTCGTCCCAAAAGCCCACCACAATAAAGGCAGCTCCAAAAAGAATTCCCAATCATATCCCAAAAACATGTAGTTTTCAGAATAAGAAAAGTTTTGGAAGCCAGCCCATTAACATTAATGGCAACATTAATCAAGCGTCTTCCATAAACTGTATTATTAGAACTTTGGAATGAACTTTCCCCTCGCGGGAAGAAGAAAGTCTCCACTCCCAGTGCGTTGTGAAATACTCAATTAAGCTAATGTATACATTTGTACAAAACACGACGTTGACACCGCGACGAGAACACATGACACTACTCTGCTTGTTATTCAGGATTGAAATACACGTTATCATCCATCATGCTTGTTTATGATTCTCTCCGCCTCTCTGACACCGCTCCATCTTGCGCCGTGCACAGTGGAGTAGCCCAGCTCGGAGGTTGCCTCTCCAGCAAAGAGGACACAGTCGTCTCCGAGAGGCTCAGCAAAGGTTTTAATGTCCTCTGGGAACCTCGACTCCACTGTGGGGAAGGAGTACGTGCCGCAAAAGAGGGGATCAGAAATCCAGCTGGTCTTCTTCGCCGATTTGGGACTATTGAGGACGGGTACATAATAAAACGTTTAAGGTAGAAGTATCTTCATCTTACTATGGCAGTGCGTGATCCCCGGTACACCTCCTTAGCAAGTCTCCGAGCGTGAGCCTGACCTCCTCCTCCGAGAGCTTCTCCATAGCCACGGCGCCTTCGCCGCTGATCCAGGACACGATCACGCGTCTGTTGTTGATGACCTCATCGAAGCCGAGAACGCATTTGTACCTAAATATATTTTGTCCATAAGAGTTTTTTGGGAGCACATATTGTTAAATACCATTCTTGCGGCATCTTTGCTCCCTTGATCTCCTCCTCAGTCCAAGCCAGCTTGATGAGCTCCTCGCCCTCAGCCCAGAATGGGGATTCAAATTCAAGGAAGATTTTACCAACGCGGCCGAATCCAATTCGGGACATGGATTCCACCTACAATCAGTATAATATATTGATCTCATATAGCATATCCAGAGTTGATTAAGTACCTTGTTCTCTGGTAATGCTGGCCTAAATATGCTCTCGTGGTTTATTTTGAGATTCCCGAGAGGAATGGTGACAATGACTTTAGCGCAATCAATTGTCAACAAATTGGTTCCATTCGTGGAAGTCACTCGGACACTTCCAGGAGAGCTCCAGTTAATCGCAGTCACCTTTTGATTGAAGCGGACAAATTGCTGGACGGCCTCAAACTCACCCTAAATATGCCTTTTAATGCATGAAACATTCAATGCACTACATTAAAGTTTAAATACCTTAAAGACATTAATGTAACCTCCGGGAATCTTGATATCCCCTCCAGGTATATCCCAGAAGCTTCCATAGGCCTTTGCGCTGCAACTCTCTATAACAAGCAGTAAAAAGAAAGTTTTAATCCGTTTTTACGTCTTTTAAACTTGATATCGTTACGTAGGTCGTCTCCAGCATGAAAGTTGAGGTAGTTTGTCATCCCCCAGAAAACGGACTCCGCATCTTTGCGATGCTTTTCCGGAAACGTATCAAGAATTTTCGGATACTCCCGCTCGACGAATGCGGCAAAGTTTTCCTATTAGGAGACATGATCAGAAGAGATAAACTCGATATACATTTCAAACGAACCTCTTTGGCCGCCGGGTCAGAGTACAAATCCGTCGCTTTCCTTTCCAGATCAAAGAATTTGTCAAAGCATTCCAAACCCAAGTCAGCATCGATACATTTCCCAGAGGATGTGTAAAAGAAGCCCTGGAAAAAGTTATAATGGCATGTCATGCGATAATCAACGTGGTGATTATGGAAACGCAACCTTTCTCCTGGTCAGTCTGTGCATCCGGCCTTTGTGGAAGAGCAGCTCTTCTGCCCGCTGATTGGCCAGGTTGAAGACGGGGTTGGCCAATGAGCCGCCGTGGATCCAGTTGGCTCCCATTTCGACCAGGGAGTCCCCAAAGGACTCGGTTCGAACGCGACCGCCCCATCTGAGGAATAATGAACGTGGAGCATGAGACGATACACGGAATACACTTGATGGTTTTCTCACCGGCTGTTGGCCTCAAGAATGATGAGGTTGTTGAAGCCAGATTTAAACAATTTGTGCGCTGCAGATATTCCTGCAACTCCTGCGCCGATAATTACAGTGGGGGAAGTGTTGGAAGTCATATTTGGAAGAAATTATTGTTCTTAAAGTCCAATATCCTTTCAAAAGAAAACTAAGAACTGAAATACAAACGTACAGCTTCTTTGAGTCGGCAACAGGAGTGTCAAGCAGGTGCTAAACATCAA
>LR138325.1:0-10859 GCA_900659605.1 Tisbe holothuriae | reverse complement strand
TTAGTAGATGCAACTTAAGGAACAGAAACTCTTTCTCACTCAATCATTTTATCATGAACATTGTGTACATGATGGTTTAGTAGATGCAACTTAAGGAACAGAAACTCTTTCACACTCAATCATTTTATCATGAACATTGTGTACATGATGGTTTAGTAGATTCAACTTAAGGAAAAGAAACTCTATCTCACTCAAGCATTATATCATGAACATTGTGTAAATGATGGTTAATTAGATGCAACATAAGGAACATAATCTCTTTCTCACTCAAGGATTTTATCATGAACATTGTGTACATGATGGTTAATGGACTTAAATATTTTCTATGTCTTGACTCAGTCTCCAGCTAGCACAGGCAAACAAATATTTATTAATCCCAAAAATGCGAAAAGTTGCTAATCTGGGAGGGCTCTTTTTTATTGTGAAGCGTGTCAACATGATACTTTAACTAGGGTATCCAGAGAGAGTCGTTTTTCGATATCGACATGGATAAGCACATTAATTTGAAACATTGAGGGTGTACTGTTATGATGAGTGCAACACATTTGTATTCATGCACTACTGGAGCATGAACATTGAGGCGATTCTTTGAGAGAGCAAAACCTTGTGACTGAGTGCCAGTTAGTCAAATCCAAGATTTGGGGCAGCTTATTAGCATTTAAAGCGGGCTCATGATAATTTTAGAAGCAGCTTAGTTACAATGTTATGGCTCATTTTAATGAAATGTGTTGTACAGTAGCACACTAATGACTAAGAAGGTGATATATATTGAGGTTGAGATATCTTGAGGTTGAGGAATCCTAAGTTGGAAAAGCTGGGATTCAAAAGGTAGGGGGTTGAGTTATGAAGGTGAGACGTCCGAAGTTGAAAAATTGTGGGGTGAGACGTCCGGACACCGCATTAAACAGAGTTCCATTATGATATATTAAATGATCTTACTTGATCAACGATAGCTGTTGTGAGCGACGAGTTCATCTTCTCTTGTGCTTGTGCAATGTCATTTCTGCCCTTGTTCATGGCTTCCTTGAGACCTGGATCAGGAGCGGCGCCAACTCCCTTAACAAATCCAACTCTGTTAGCATACACTCAACAGTTCAAATTCATTCATTCATGATGTTACCTGCGCACTCATGCCCTTATCCTCCAAAATGACCATACTCCGGTTAGTCTCTACATCACTGTACATAACGCCCAGCCTGCTGCTATCCGCGGACCCGTTCCTGTTGCCGCCGCCCACGTTGTTGGCCGACTCGGCTGCGTCAAAGTTGTTGCCGTTGGGCGGGGCGGAAGTGTTGCAGCCCATTGTGGAAAAAAAGAAAATCGGGAAGGGGAAAATTGAGCCGCTTTCTAATGACGGGAAAGGACTAAAGATCGAGGTGGTCAAAGAGGCCTTCTTTGTGTCTGTCTATGTGCGAAAGCAGGTGTGAGCAGCGGCCTATTGCTTTGACGACCGGGAGGGATTAATTATTCAGGCATAATTGGAAAGCCCTATCGCTGTTTCAATCGGTGCGAGAGCGCTCAAAAACTTGCAAGAAAGTTATAATATTTTTCCTCAGGCCTACCTTTCTAGACTTGTTTTGACCGTGCACTACACATGAGAATTCTAGACTGAGAAAATATAGAGGCATACATGTGGTCAATGTTTAATAAGAAATGAACCAATCTAAAATCGATGACGAAGATTGCCACAAGGCTGCTTTCTTGCAATTTAATTTGTAGTCTTTAATCTTGGTCAAAGAGTGGGTGTTACAAATGAAATATACGAGCATACGAGCGTAGATAATTTTAGTGGGGCTTTACTGACAAAGATTAATGATTCAGGACATAGTCTGCCAATTAAATACTGTACAGCAAACAATTATATTTTCTAAAACACTTTCTAATACCCGCTTTATTAATTTTAGCATCTTTTTTTGTTTTGCACTGTACTTTTTAAACACAATTTTCTCAATAACTAAGAAAATTAAAGTTTGGAATTAAAACTATAACTCCATATCCTCCTCTTTGAAGAAGAATTTTCCATCCGGATTCATGACTTCATCAGTTTCCACCAGTTGGTGGATTGCCTCAGTCTCCGCAGGCGTTGCCCACTCCAGGCGGCGTCCAATAGTACTGGACCCACTCACTGTGGACGCCGTGTCATCAGCATGCATACTTCTTCTTTGATATTCTTGCCACCAGGACCAGAAGGAGGTGCAGTTGGCTGGCTCCTGATTGGCTGATGTGGGTTCATTATCTGGAATGTCTTCTTTAATTGGTTCCATCCATGAGACACACTTTTTTATGGGAAGACTTGCAGTTGTGTTAGAAGTGGCCAGTGTTTGAGAAATAGAAGATGATGCTGTCAGCAGCGGAAGTTTCTTCTGAATATTAAACTTAAAGTCGGTATTTGTTTGTGGGGATACTGAAGATGGTGCGATTGAAGTTTTATATCCATTGATAGCCGCAGATGCCGTAATATGTCTTAAGTGCAACGGACAAACTGTAGTGGTATTATGCAAGATAACTGAGGCTCCATTTTCATTTTCTCTATGAAAGCGGGACGCATTTTTCCTAGACATCCCCCCTGCTGCTAGACGTTGATCCACACTCAGATCGGGCTTGTCCCTCTGGTAGGCCATGATCTTGTGCACATCTGCACAGCTGAGAAGTTTAGCCAGGAGGAGGGGGACGTTCCCGCCAGAAAGTTCCTCCAGGATATATCTTACGTTCCTAAGGTTCAGTCTGGAAATGGTCTTGTCGGCCATGCTAGGTACCGGAACAGGAGATGAAGGAGCGGTATCAGAGGCAGATTCACTTGGCGGTGAGGGACTGCTTAGGGGAAATGAAACTACAAGTGAGTATAGAATTTACTATTACAGTATATGAACTTACCTGAAGGCTGTTGTAAATTCATTGTTTGAAAAAAGTTCTACACATTTAATCGACTCTTGGAGGTGGAAGTCTAACTTTTAATGACCAATTTTTATTACGTCGTAATAATATTCACAGATGGATGGACTTAGGTAGTATTTTGTGCGATTAAGAGAATAAAACTTATTACAAACACACATTTGTCACGTCATGGATGCAAATAATACGTGTTATGATGGTATATAATCGACAACCAGGTCACTAAGTGACAATTTAGCAGAAGATAACGAGATCCACCTGCTTCCATTCCTCCACCTTTCCTTGTTGTCCTCTGACTGACTTGTGTTTTTCTTTGTCTAGGCTACGAACATATGCGTCCACACAATGCTTGTTGTTATGAAAAATGCATCTCAACGAAGATAGAGAGCGGAGGATATGTGGTAATTAAGAAGCTGCGAACCTGTTCTATCAATAAGACCAATTCAACGTAGTAAACCTCAAGAAAAGTATTGTTTATTATACTGTTATTATATAGTGTTATATTTGTACATAAGTATCATTATAGTCATGAAATGGAGATTTTGCTCTCTGCATATATCGTAAATTTAAAACAATACTTAATACCCGCTCAAAACTTGTACATTTGCACCGTATTTTATGTTTTGTATTATGCTTTGTCTTTTTTACAAAATCATTGACAACTACGGAATTTCTTTAATAAATGGCGACTTACCATTAAATGTCTCAGAAAATAGTTTTTAAAGAAAAAGCACGTCCTTATTTTCAGGGGTCTATGACAAAATTGTTAATTTCAGTAGAAAAATTGGTTCATATTAAAACTAGATCTCCATATCCTCCCCTTTGAAGAAGAATTTTCCATCTGGATTCATGACTTCATCAGTTTCCACCAGTTGGTGGATCGCCTCAGTCTCTGCAGGTGTTGCCCACTCCAGGCGGCGGCCAATAGTGCTGGCCCCACTCACTATTGATGCGGTGTCATCAGCAGGCACACTCCTTCTTTGGCCATGGTGCCACCAGGACCAGAAGGAGGTGCAGTTAGTTGGATCCCTTTTGACTTGCTCCTTTTTGACTGGTTCCATATTAGCTGACTCATTATTGGCTGGCTCCTTTTTAACTGGCTCCATACTGGCTGACTCAGTATTAACTGGCTCCTTATAGTCCTTTTTGACCGAGTTCGGCTCCCTATCCGGAGTTTCTTCTTTTATTGGTTCCATCCCTGAGACGCAAGAAGCATTTGCAACTGAACAGGAAGTGGCAGGAACTTGTGGCTTAGAATCCGGACTCTCCTCTTTTTTGGGTTCAGTCTTTGGGATGCACTTTTCCCTTCCAACTAAGCCAGAAGTTGCTGGGTGTTGATGATTAGAAGAAGCTGCCGTTGGCAGGGGAAGTTCGATCTTCATCTTAAGCTTGTTTTGAGGAGGAGCTAAACTTCCGAGGATAGAAGAATCTGAGGCAATAGTGGCATTCTGAGAATAGTTGAATTTTGAGGTTGAAGGAGTAGGATTTAAATGAGAATCCATCTCCCTCTTCAATATTTCTGTCGGTGATAAATATGGCCTTGAATGTGGCGACGGTTGTACAAACGATTGAGTTGCCTTGGGACGGTGGTTAATTGATCCCGGAGGAGGCGCGCGAGGAACTCTATACCCATTTTGAACCGCGGATGCCATGATGTTCCTTGAGGGCAACGGGCAGCCCGCAGTCGAATTATGCGATGCTCTATTTATAGATTCACTTCCCCTGTGAAAATGTTGCGCTCGAGCAAAGCTGCGAACATTGATCATTGGCCTGTCAGGTGCACGTTGCTCCCCCCTCAGGTCTGGATGGTCCCTCTGGTAGGCCATGATCTTGTGCACGTCGGTACAGCTGAGCATTTTGGCCAGGAGGAGATGAACGTTCCCATCCGACAGTCCTTCCAGTGAGGTTCTCAAATCGACTAGGAATTGCATCGAATGTCCAGCTGTAGGCAAACTAGGCATCGGAGCAGAGACAGATGGGGCCCGAGATATAACCGAGGCTGCATCACTTGGCGCAGAAGGGCTGTTTGCAGTGAGAACGTAAATTAAAGCCATTATAACACATATCTTATTATTGACCTTACCTGAATGGCGCGTGTAAATTCATTATTTCAAAATTGTCGAAACATTTGTCGGTCTGTTAGAGATGCCAGTCAGAGCTGAACTGGCACTTGTGAAGTCGTGTAACGTATATACAGAGTGACGGATTAGATGGTACTATTTTTTCGGCTGAGATAATAAAAATACCGATTACCCCACATGTTTTCCGGTGGCTTACATATCCAGTTAATCTTATATACAGTACAAAAACTGGGTCATTTGAATAAAGCACCCTGTACGAAAGAGGAATGGAACAATTTTCTACTACGTGTTAGTTAGTACCGCAAATCGTTTTTCCACCTTTAAATGGCAATTTTTTTACCCTCTGGAGCTCTCACCTTTCATTTTTATTTTTTTACTCTCATTACTGCATCATCTTTACATTATATTTTAGGGCACAACACCACTATTGACAATTTTCACCATCCTCATCATGTCTCATGGGGGGAGTCGAACACGCTCCCCTCTGGGTCGGAGTCAAGCGACTTACGGCCACCCTTATATACATTTGCTTGTCCAGTTTGCAAACATTAGTTTTCCACTGAGAAAGCTGCAGCCGTGCAACAGATGAGACGGTAAAGTGCATTTCAGTAAGAATTGGAGAGGGGAGAGTCAAAGGGTGAAATTGGGAAAGAGCAACTGCAATGTACATTTTTTTAAACATGTAGTGAAATATTTCAAAGAATATTGACTATTTTACTGGCTACATGATTTTACAATCAAACTTCTACTTACGCATGCACTTTTGTTACGTTTACAATACTTGAGAGTCGTAAAAAATGAACTTGACGGATTTTTGGATAATTTTACCTGAGTAAAGGAATAGAACTGATTACGCACTCTCTTTGGTCATGTCATGGTTGCCAGTACGTCTTACATGCGCAAACTATCAAAAATAGGCAATATGTTTGACGAAAAATACATTTTTCGTGTGACTATTTAGCATTAGGTAAAGATAGTGCAAGTGTTGCTCTTCTTCCACCGATAAGTTGTCAATATTCGCCATTTCTTTCTTTGTCTACGTCAGGAATTTAGGAACATATGCTCCACTGAAAACGCTATCCGCGCAGTGTTTGTTGCTGTGCAATTGCATCAAAAACTCCGATCGGGCGCTAGAGGGAGGAAGGGAGGGAGGGTGAAATCCCCGGGGAAAAGCTGCAACTGTTCCAAAATCATTAAGCGAAATAGTCTTTTTGAGATCATGTTTTATTTTGAAACGTATTCTTAAATTATATATATCAGTTGGTGTGTTATGGCTAGTTCCATGAATTTATTGTCATACACGTACATTCGACAGAAAAAATATTATAATGCAAAAATCATAAAAAAATTTCTTAAAATGTATGTATCTTTGAAGTTTCCCTAGTACGAGTCGTATTATAGTATTCCTGTATTCTATATATTTTACAAATGGTTGTGCATAACATTGAAAATTAGTGTATACAATTTTTTATAAATTGTGCAAAAATGTTGGAGTGGGAGAGTTTACAAAATGAAACATTGCTCAACAAAGCTTTTGTGCAGGTTTTATCTATTTGTAGTAAAAATATTCAACATTATATTATAATTAAGCTTCTTTTTAATTTCAATGTGACTATTAAATATTAGTATTTTATGTACTTTTAAAAAGGGTACTTTGTAAAAATATCATTATTGTGTATTGAACTTTAGCAGATTTCTTCATTCTATAAATATACACTCTCCATTGGATCGAACGGGTGACTGCATTCATGAATTAGTTGTTCTCAGATCTCTGATTTAATAGAACGGATTTGTGCGCACTCCTCCCATTCTTGATCGCCGTCTGTGTCATCATCACCTCCTTCCAACTCGTCTTGGTCTTCTTCTTCCTCGTCTTCTTCTTCTTCGTCGTCTTCACTCGTGTCTGAAGAGCTACTGTCGTCCTCATAGCCGGGCATGGAGCGCTCAGACTCCGTGTCCTCATTCCTCTGGATCCCATCATCATCATCATCATCGTATACATTTTCGTAGCCATCTTGCTCACTGCCATCTGAATCGAGCATTTCCTCTGAGCCGCTTTCGTACTCTGACCCAGCATTGTTCTCGTCCTGATCTGAATCTCCTTGTTGCATTTCGACTTTCACTTTCACCTCCTCGTCTTCTCCGTCCGACAGAGCCGAGTCCATGCCACTGCTCTGAGACAGTGTATCATGGGTGCTTGAAGCGTCAGAGGGATGGTAATCTGTGTCTGAGCGACCCATTCCATTGTTTTCATGGCAAGAAGTCAGGACGCTGCTGACAAATTCGGCATAAAGCTTCTCGCTATCGTGACTACTAGAGCTGGCTTCATCCTCTTCCATTTCAGCGGGAGAGTCGCTGTGGCCCACCTCCAATGCTGTTTCCACCTGCTCAGAGGGAGTATTATTCTCCGGATTGAAGGAAACGAGCCCCTCCGAATTCATAATTTCGTCAATGGGCTCAGTGTGGATCACTTCCGTTCGGGCAAAGTCTTTCCAATCTCGCCGACGACCGAAGCTGCTGGCCCCACTGGACAGAGATGACGAGTCACTCACGTGCAGATTTTTGTCCTTTCCTGATAACCACTTGCTCAGATTGGTGCTGCAACTGGCAGGCTGCGAGGGTAGGATGCGGACAGGAGTGTAGGAGACAAAGTTGCTATTTTGCAGAGCTGATGGAAGGTGGTTGTTGGCGCCAGACGTCGATGGAATCGGGTTCAAATACGGGTCTTCAACCTGCTGACCCTCAAAGTCCTCGACTTCATTCTTAACAGTTGATAGATCTAGAGGAACGTCGTTTTCTTCCACTTTGATTGTCTGTTGCTGATTCGGCCATTCTTTTAACTGATCTTGGGGTTTTCCGACTAAATATGTTTGATTCTGTCCCCTATTCCAGCGCATTCCAAAGTTGGATCTTCCCCTCAGAGCTGGAGGAGGCTGCATCAGTGAGAAGCTTCGCGGTCTTTTAGCTTGCAAGTAGAAGTCCGAATCATCCAACTCTCTCCCACCGGGCTGTGAGAAGCCAGAGCCAGAGCCTCCTCTTACGTTCTGCAATGAGACATCTTGATGCACCTCTGCTGGACCTCGCAGGTCTGGAAGGTCTCTTTGGTAGGCCGCAATTTTTTGCACATCCGCGCATGTCAGCATCTTTGCCAGTAGGAGATGGATGTTTCCTTCGGATAACACATCCAATATACCTCTTGAATGCTTGAGTCTCTCATTGGAGTAATTAACTTTGGGCATTGGCGCGGACACGGAGGGTGCTCTGGACCCCCAAGAGGGAGTATCGCTTCCCAGCGCCACTCGAGGACTGGAAATATGACAGAGGGTATTCATTTATGTACAAAATGTCATGAAAGCAGTGCAGTAAAGACTTTTAGGCTTGATGATGAGATCATTGAGATGCTGCTTTATGGGCTGTTTTGAGCACAGGCACTGGCATAATAATTTCTAAATATATGCCAAAATTTATTAGCAATCCTTGTTTAGAGAATATGTTGCCAGAAGTTTTGCAGAAAAGCATATAATAGACAATAGACGCAGCACTATGGTATCAACTATCAATGTGTGACCATACCTCAATGACAGTTGATTCATGGTGTTAGAAGAAATTATTCACAACATAGGAATTGAAGAGATACTTTTTCACATCTAAATATTATATTATATATCCATGAGCACTTTGGAAAAGAACACTCTCCGTTGTTGGGTATTTCTTCGGCTGATTCTGACAGAACGCTATTGAAAAGGGCAGGGACAACACTGACTTTAAAGTATATTTTTATATTCACACGTTCAGAACAGTAACGTTTATTGTCAAGATACAACGGATATATCAAATATTTAACATTGGAAAGAATATGTGACTATAAGTACAATATTTTTATTTTGCCAACATATTTAAAATCAAAGGTTTGGCCACGCCTGCGAATTATTTATGTTACCACTAAAAAGTTTTAAATGTTTCTCCGACGCGTTTCGACGCATTTCGACGCGCTTAGTTGGTGTTTCTTCTCTTTTAGACGCTCGACCGAACGAGTCGAGTTGCACGTTTTACTACGCAAACTTAAACTCTGAAAGCATTAACGCAACAGTTTCTTGGCTGGATATGGGAATCAAATGAATTATATATTTTATAAATTGGATTAAAGACAAAATATAGCTGACACAAAAGGATGTAAACTGTTTATTATTGTGGGTTGAGTTTCCTTCTCTTTTCGCTACTGCTAAAGGCAAGACTGAGGGCGTGTTGGACGTTGAACGAAAATTTGTCCGAAAAACGCCATTACTTGGACGTTGAACGAATGATTTTGGACATTGAACGAATGCAATTTTGGCATAATATTAATTAGAACGAATGAGTATTACAACTGAAGGCAGCGTACATATGTCATTGTCATTATGGAAGGCCAAAAAATGAACAATTTTGTTATTAAATGCAATGCTATTGTTTCAAATGAGAATAACATTATTAAATTGTTGTGTATCACATGTAAATAACAGTAAATAATGTGTTTTAACCCCATGACCAATCGACAATTTTGAGAGCAGGTTTGTGTGTAAGTGTATTTACTCTTCCTGCACATGTTTAAAATACATATTACTACTGCTACAGATCTTGGGAAGAGCAACATATTTGTTGTAAGTCTAATGCCAATCAAATTCGTTCAATGTCCAAAATGGATTCGTTCAATGTCCAGTAAAAAATTCGTTCAATTGCTTTCGTTCAACGTCCAGCCACCCCAAAGTAATGAAGCTAATAAAATTCCTTTTAATAGCAACCCGAAGTATTATTATCATTGTTAACATTCGTTCGAAAACAGGTAACTTACTCGGGTCTCCGATCCAAGTGTTGAAGATCCTCCACGGCTGCTTCGGCCTCAGGTCCGGCTTGTGATAGAACCCGCCCGTCAGCATCTTCTTGGAGAAGGTGACAATGTCGGGGCAGCCGTCCAGGCCAAAGTACTCGTGGGCCCACATCTTGCCGGTGGGGCCGCCGCCGGTCTGGACCTCGTCCATAAGGTAGACAATGTCGTGCTTGGCGCAGATCTTTTGCAGGCCCTGGGGAATGATATATCGTTATAAATTTGTACAATAAAATGATTAAAATCAGAAGTATTCTTTCATATCCATAAAATTAATTCTCAAAGCTAGGACACAACCTATGAGTGGGAATAATATTTCGTATTACTACATTAGTGTAGTAATACTGTACAAGATATTATTCCCACTCGTAGGACACAACAATTACGTTTGCTCCTTAGACCCCATGAAATACTTTAAACGGGAAAAATTACAAATTACAGCAAATCTCTACCTTTTACCCACTTGGTTCAAGATACATTAAAAAAATTAAGAATTAATTTCATGCTTGAATATTGTGATTTTTTTACCTGGAACCATGTATTCGATCCATGGAAGTCTCCTCCCTCGCTCTGGATGGGCTCCACAATGATGGCAGTCACGGGCATATTCTTCTTCGTCTGAGCCTCAAGAGCCTCCTCGACGAGAGCAAGGCAGCGGGCGTCCTCAGCCGCGTTCTCGCGCTCGTTCTCCTCAAGAGGATACCTTTGGAAAAAAACACGTATAATATGCTTTAAATACAGTCGTTAATGTACGTACTTGTCACCAAGCATTATTAGTAATTTTTACAAGTAAGGAAATTACTGTAATTTTAAGAATTGAGGAAAATGTAATTGTAATTCATTACAATTTTAAAGCTAAAGTAATTGTCATTTGTAATTCTAGTCATTGAAAATTACAATTACTAATACATAAATCTGTAATTGTAAAGATATTTTCTGATTTTTTGGATATAATTTATAAAAGTAACCTATTAAATTTTACTGGCAAAGTAATTGTAATTGTAATTTTGCCAAAATAAAAGTAA
>LR138319.1:4152-21168 GCA_900659605.1 Tisbe holothuriae | reverse complement strand
TTTTTGCTGTTTTGTTAACATAACATTGCACATGTTTTGTTCAAATGTACATTTCGAATATGATCATTTTGCTCAAACACTTTCCCGCCAATATTTCAAATTTTTCTGTCTCATAACTTGCGGTCCCTCGTCTCATAAGTTGTTCCAGGCAGCTCCTCTTGGAGGCCCCTGAGAGCAAACCTCCCCTACATACCCTTGCATTTAGCAATGTTTCCCTTCAGTCTAACCGACTTACTAACTATCGGTAAACAAGCAGAAGAACAAGCCGGTAAAGCAAACTAAAGTGCTGGGGAAAAGTAGGGAATCATCCGAATCTCGCGCTCTTTTTCCTGCTTTTCGAGGACAAAACTGACTAAGTGAAAGAACAACTTTCCTGAGTGTTATTTGTCCGCGAGAAGCTGATTACATGAGGCCATAGAAGAAGGAGAAAGGAGAGATCAATCTCTCAAGTAAGCAAAGCAGAAGCAGCTGTTGTCTGCCTGGTTAGCCTGTTTCGGGAAGCCCCTTCTTCCCTGTTTCCCTACTTTCCCCAGTAAATCACTTAAACCAAACCAGTAATATCTTGTATTTGAATTTCCTTTAGGACCCCACAGATTTCAACGGTGCTCGACTTCTCTATTGGGGCAACCGACCTGGGTGGATTGGTGAATCTATTGCTCCAATTATTGCAAAGCAAATGAATGGGGTTCCAACTGATATTGGACACGGGTTACGTAAAAATACACAAACCCAATTACAGCGTATAATGATTTAACCGTCAATTTAAAATTAGTACAGTACAGCAGCGCTAGTTTTTTTGCTGCAAGGACCGCTCAATAAACTCGACAACGTTGTTGTCTGACTTGAGCCAGTGCAACTACGTAGTTGCTCACTGAGCTTTTTTTTTTTTAAAAAAAAATGCAGGTGCTCAGTTTCCTTACATCATGATTGTATGATCATTCAGCAGCCTTTTCAACTATATTTCCGAGCAGGTCTGCACCACAAGGGTCAAACCTGCAAGTGGCAAATTTGAGTTACCCATGTTACAGAACTTTCGAATAAAGCATACAGTTATTATATATTTTTTTATCCCCGGATTGCCCCTGGCCTATTCGCACACATTTTGCGGCTTTTGGTGTATTCCAATGTACTACCCTTTCGGGTTCATCCACCAGGGTGCCTTATGGATTATCCTCTATTATGGACAGTGTCCCCCTTTCACCCCAGAGGTGGGGGAACTCCTGCCCAGAGGTGTTATGTTAACAATTATATATTACTTTAATTAGTAGCCTATTATATGATTTTTATGATGTAGTTTGTATTTTCGCGTTAAGTGCGTATTTTCGTATTTTCGCGCGCTGAGCGCTGAGATGTTTTTGATGTTGTATGTTGTTGTATTTTTTCGCGCTGATCGGTGTCCGTATTCTCGCGCTGAGCGGTGTCCGTATTCTCACGCTGAGCGCTTTTTTGGAAATTTTATATCAAGATATAACTTGTTAATTTTTTTATAAATGTCCCCAAACTGGTGGATTTTACAAAAGTGTTCCTAGTCAACCATGTCAAAAATGAAAAGTGGCAATTGGTGACAAAGCCAATTTTTTACTAAATAAGTTGGGTTAAAGTGACTTTAAGGGTCCTATTTTGTCCCAAAAACCTATTCTAAGTCTTAAAAACTTGGAAAAATTACAAATTGTAGGAGTTACACGGCCTTCATTTTTGAGCTATTTAGTTAACCACCTAAAATGGGACCAGTTTTGCGCATCAAAAAACAGTTATAAATATTCTGAAATTTTAAAATTTTATTATTGATAGTAAAATTTCCTATACTCACAAAAAAATTTGTACTTTATACGGAAGTTTGTAAAATGCACCAGAAAGGAGCTATTAACAATTCAAAAAAGGTAACTTAAAAAAACACCCTGTATGAAGTGAAAAACGAAAATTCAGTTTCTTGATATTATTTTGTTATATACCTTAAAATTCATACAAAACGAGAATAAAGTTCTTGTTTTTTTAAATTCTGATAACCACAATAATTGGATTTTTCCTTTTCTTAGATTGATTGTATGAAGTGAGATAAAGTGAGATAAGTCCCATTAACAGTTTCTTAACGGAATCCACTAATATGTCCGACTTAAGGGGGGACGTGGTTGCCGAGATTGCAAGTTGCTTATCCCTGCGGCCCAAGAGGTTGCAGGTTTGATTCCACCCAGCAGCATGATGATGAAAAATTGCAATTACGGCGTGCTATTGCAATGAACCTGAAAATATATAAAGAAAAGTCCAAATACAGGATCAGAATTAGACTGACTATTGCATTGGAATAAGCTTGGAAGAAAAATAAAATATACATGCAAGCGTAATCTCGAAAAGACAACACAAGTTATGTGATTTTACCAGTAGAGGATGACTCTTTCCCAAATTTGCTCTTTCCTTAGTTTAAAAGTCTGAGCTCTGAATGAACACTTCAGTAACTCCTCCCAATGATCCATCTCTAATCATTCTTCTCCTCCTCTCCTTTTTTTAAAATCAACTCCTCGGTGCTCTCAGCTTAACCAACATGCAGGGGCCGAGGTCCAAACTCTGCTGAGGCTGAGAGGAAGAGAAGGAAGATGAGAAGGAGAGAGAAGAAACACTCAGCTCTCAGTCAGGCAACCAAGTAGCAGCTCAGCAAACTCAAGTTTCCAAACAAATTCCAAACGAGCTCCCATCATCAGAAACCAAAACAAAAAAGTATTATTATTAGGGTTCACTTCCAGTATATTTTTTCCAAGCCAATAGACCTATATATATTTTAATTGTATCTAAATTAAAGCATACAATTAAGAAATAATGCATATTTCTATGTACTTTAGAGTTTATAGACGTAGCTTGGAACATGTGACAATCACAATATTTTTAATAAAAAACATTAGAAGTTTTGAAATGAGACATTTAATGAATTGTCATCCCTTGTGTAAGTGTCAAACACTGACAAACAGACAAATGGTTGACAAACACCGTTGTCAGGTTGGCTCTTTTTGAGCCAAATTGGCTTATTTTGGCTCTTTTTGAGGTCTTTGGCTCCAAAAATAATATTAGGCTCATTGGCTCAAAGGTTGGCTCTTTTTTAAACCTTTGGCTCAATTTTGGCTCATTTCAATTTTTCCCAAGATTTTTTGCTAAATAAGGTCATTCTTTGCAGAAAGTCTGAAATTTTCTTTTGGCCTTAGGCCATTAATTGCTCATTTATATAACTAACATCACTTCAAAATTGATCAGACCATGACGTTGAACTAGATTGGAGACAAAAGGAAAATGAGCAGATTTTTGTTGAAAAACATATAAATATGGAATAAAATTTAAGACAAAGTTTTGGGGTAAGGGGGGTTACCTACCACCTTCCTTGGTGTTTTAAAAATTTGGCTCTTTTTTTGCATGGTTTGGCTCAATTTTAGTCACATTTTGGCTCTTTTCTGTCTGAGACACCTGGCAACCCTGTTGACAAACACAGCCAACTGCAACAGGCAGGGAAAGAACATCCTTAGCTAAGATTTTGGCCCAAGTTTTTTAATAATCGACTTTGAAGGAAGTTACATAAACTGAAAGAACTTCCTTAGCCAAGGAAGCACTTTACGGCGCTTTTTTAATAGTCGGACTCTGGCCAAGAAGGGACAAGATCACTCAAACGACAGAACGTGACTCCGCTACGCTACAAGGCAGAAACGCAAAGGCGCCATTTTGTAAGAGCAGAGTCATCTTGTGGGCAAAGTATGAACCCGTCCCTGAAAATATTTGTGAAGTCAGAATTTTCAGGGACAGGTTCATACTTTCCCCACTAGATGGCATGACAGCCCAAACAAGAGAAAATATGGCGCCTTTGCGCTTCTCGCCTTCGGCTTCTCTCCTCAAACAGTTTTTGCACTCAGCTGAGTGCCTCTCCTGGCAAATACTCAGCAAGTGGGGAGAAGAAATTCATCTCTTCTTGGCTGAGTGAGCATTCTCTCTGTAGTCATTGAGCTTTAAGACCATCAGGTCAGTGGAAACTTAAGTTCAATAGTTCCTTTGTTTGCATAAACAGTAAGAGAAACAAGGTTATTACTAAGTCTATGTTTGTTTGCCATATACAGTGTGTCCGAGCAAAAATAAGAATTTTGTGCGACTTTCTGTAAGGCTGCGTCTACACTAGCATAAGAGAAGGGAATATATTCGGAAAATATTCAGAAGATATTCTGAATATATTCTGAAGATTTTTCATTGTTTCCTTCCTCCTCAATTTAATGCCTTCCTCAGCACTCGTGTAAAAATTAAAGCACAAAACTTGGCTTGCACTTTTTAGTGGCTTGCAATAACAAGTGTATTTGCATCTTTCTCTCATTTGAAGAGAAGATAATTCGAATTATCTTCCTCTAGGAGGAAGAAAAAAAGTAAATATTCGGAAGATCTTCCGAATATATTCTTTTTTTCTTCTAATGTAGACGCAGCCTAACTCTGGCATATTGTAAGATAACAAAAATCTAAAGACATGTCCTACTTTTCTAGTTCGTATTTAATATTTTTAGCATTTTTCTCTAAAATTAGGTATAGAGGCTACAAAGGGAAATATGCAAAGACGACTGGAAATGCTCCGCGCGGCCTTAATCAATGCTGTTTTGCACTCTAGTTTTTGAATAAGCTTGTATATTTACAATATTTAAAAGCTCAAAATAATAAACTTTTCCTGCTCTTTTGAATGCATGGGTTAGAAACTCTGTAAGTTAACTATTCAGCCTGTGATAGTTGTTTTAATAATGTCTACCCTTTCTCTGGCTGTGCTGCGGACAAGAGTAAGCAAAAATGGAGGATTACACTGAGAATAATGACTCTTTATGACCATGAAAATGGTTAATATATGTGGTTTTCAAAGTTTAACACTATCTACTATTCATTTCTTTCCCAATAAATACCTTAATAACTTTGTACTATACTATATCTGCACAGCACCATAGTTTGATTTATCCCTGTCTGTAGACGAGCACTGGACCCAGCAAAGCAAAAAAATGAATATTTCATTAATTTTTCATTGAAGTAGGACTATGACTAAACTAATTCAGAAAACATTACCCCGCGTATGTTAGACATAATTATAAGCTATTCTCTGCCAAAAAGTTAATTTTCCCAAAAACCACTGTGTCAGTTAAATAATACCATAAATTAGGGCTTAGAGCTGTATTCCAATTGATTGTTAATTACTTAATTAGATCATTACATTGATGATAATGGTCTAATTAACAATTTAAATGGACTAATTACATATCAATCAATATTTGTACCAAGTTTCTCTTAGTTATCTGGTCAATTTATACATTTTTTGCTAATTTTCCTTCCAGCATGGCAAAATTCTCGTTTTTGCTCGGACACACTGTATAAGCGCCACGTGCCTTACTTCTCGGTGTTTCTCTGGTCAGAGCCCCCTTAACCAAACACTAAGGAAGTCACATAAACTGAAGATTTCATAACTCATAATTTTTGAAGAAGTTTCTTTGGCTCAAGGAAGAACTTAAAGTTTTTAATAACTCAATGTGAACAAACTTAGCTGAAAAGAACTTCCTTACCGCTAAGGAAGTGCTTTAAGCTTTTTAATAGTCGGACTATGCTGAAGGAAGACACATTAACTTAAAGTCCATCCATAGACGGTAGTAATAACAATGTTGTTATTACTACCGTCTATGAGTCCATCCTTAGCCACTGTTTAACAATCAGACGCGGAAGTCTTGTGGGGGTAGCCATCTTGGAGAATTTACTCTATTGCAACGGGCTTAAGAGAGCTCAGCATGCTTTTGCTTTCTCCTCTGCCGTTTTAGCATAAAGGGAAATTCCCCAGAGTCTGGCTATTAAAAAGTTAAAGTACTTCCTTAGCGCTAAGGAAGTTCTTTTCAGCTAAGTTTGTAAACAAAGAGTTATCAAAAAGCTCTAAGATCTTCCTTCAGCCAAACATTGAGTTAACCTCAGTTAATGTGTCTTCCTTAGTTTTTGGT
The DNA here is from genome assembly GCA_900659605.1 of Tisbe holothuriae. Classification (NCBI taxonomy): domain Eukaryota; kingdom Metazoa; phylum Arthropoda; class Copepoda; order Harpacticoida; family Tisbidae; genus Tisbe; species Tisbe holothuriae. The sequence goes on along the minus strand of LR138319.1, from coordinate 15,193 downwards.
GAAGGGAGCTTTGACCAGAGAACCTTACCCCCATATTGTAAGTGTCTCTGCTTTGACAAAAGAACTTTCCTTTGACTGTCCTTAGTCAACCTACACCGGCAGCCTGAGTTTTCTGCACCCACTCACTCTTTCCCTTTTTCTTCTTTTGCTGCTGCTGAGATTTCGAACTTCAAAACATGAGGCAACAAGGGATGAAAGAACCTACAGAGTAGACCAAAAGAACTACTATAATTTTCAATTGTATCGAAAATAACGCACACAATTAAGAAAAACGCATGTGCTTTGTACCTTAGATTTTTTTTGCATATATTGGAACAGTTATAACCTAATACACTAAATAATGAACTGTTGGAAATATTCGAAATGTGGCATTAAATGCTTTGTCAACCCTTATGCAGGAGTCAAACACAGCCAGCAGGAGGGAGGGCAAAAGACGTTTTTGGCCCAAATTATTTAAAATATAACTCATTTTGAAGGAAGTTACATAAACTGAAAGCAGTTTACGGCGCTTTTTAATAGTCGGACTTAGATGGCTGCCCCCACAAGACTTCACAACCCAAACCCAGGCTAGTCAGGCAGGTGGGACGGGACATCTTCGTTTCTAGCTTGCTAGTACCATTTCTCTGACAAACACGCTCTCCCCAGCACAAAAAAAAACATCACAGAGAACTAAATAAGAATTAATAATCAAAGTACCACAGGTGCACAATTACTTTATTATATTAGTAATACTAATAAATGGCCCATTTCAAGTCATATTAGGATGAGTTTTTACTAAGCTGTTGTTTCGAAACTTTCGGTTGACGTAATCCCTGGAATTACTCGATTACCATTGTGTGACAGGTTTGCGAATCATGGTTCTGCAGACCTCCTTTTGGGGCCGCAATGCGTATTCCACGCGAGAAAAATAGGAAAATATTCAGGTCCTAGTATCCGGTATACAGCGGTCATTGGACATTTGACATAAACTCGGTCAAAAAACAGGGGGGAAGGTCACTCAAAATTGGTCCTTCATTAGGGGTGCTTGTTCAAACTTTTCTCTACATTGGGGTACTTGTCCAATTTTACTTGGGGTTGGGGAATATAGTGCTTAACCTAACCCATCCTGTCATAGATTAACATGTCACCACCTGGTTTTGTATTGGCTCAGTTGTTTATAAGTGTAAACCATTATGTTCAACCTTGTACATATTGCTTTTTTGTGGTAATAGAAGGCTAATAAACTATGCAAGAGCTGAAAATCATATAATGCTTAAAAATGATATGTGTAGAAAGGGTGTGAGGTACCTTGACTTGCGCGCCATCTAGAGTTTGCAAAATTGTATTTTGCTTTGGCGCGCCGGGTTCAAGCGGAAGAGAAATTTGCCGGTGGGCCAAAACAAAATGCTATTAATGAAGTTCACTTCCAGAGCGATAGAGGCTTTATTTAAGTATCCCTGGTTTTAGCTCCTCAAATTAAAGTGAAAGCACTTTGGCTCAAACTATACGAGGAAAAACTTTTAATTTTCTTGAAAAGCTAACAACCGAAGAAAGAACACTTAATCATATATTATTTTGTCCGGGAAGAGAACACTAAATTGGCGGATATTCAAATTTCGATCCCTCGGATAGGTCTCCAAGATGCCATATTTTTCCAGAACCTTGCGCTCTGCTTCAATATATATTTCACCTTTCTAACTGTGAGCTTCCCCGCAATTTTTCTCTCTAGGATTAATGATACGGAAATATTGTGAATATTAAATAGGCTTTAATACTAAGCGTCTATAAATAACTCATACGTATGTATGTTGAAAAGCACACCATACTAAGTTATTACAAAAATTGTTTCTGATAAAGCCGAATCCTTTGGACATTTTAGTTGGACTTCACTAATAAACACACTATTACTTTTTATTCCAGGTGATATTCGAGATATTCGAGAGAAGCGGATGAAAAGTGAGTTAATTCCGATTTCCTAACATACTGAAATCACTTAGAGAATCGATTCATTTATATATTTTTATTCTTGGCATATCGACTATAAACCTGCTCCAAAGAATGATAACTTTGTTTTGTTTTGTGTCTAATTATGTCAGTGATTCTGTATGTACAATATCCCATAATTTACAACCTATTCAATTTCAGACTTGGGAAACTCTCCCCGACCTTCACCTACCGTTGAAAGCAACAGTCAAATGTATCAACAAGGACAACATAGACTTCCTCAGCAGCAGCTGCTGCAACAGCAAGCAAGCCTTAATCAGAACCGTTACACTCAGAATCAAGCAACTAACCAACAAAATTATCAGCGATATCAGCAGTCGTCCAATATGCAGCAGCAGCAAAACTATCATGGCCAGCAGCCTTATAACGCAGTGAATAACCAACAGCAGAGACAGACTCAGATTAATCAGCAAACTGGTTATACACAACAGCAGAATACAATGATGGGCGGGGGAGGAGGGAGTTACACCACCAACACCGTCCAAGGCAGCATGGGAACACAGCAGGTCCCGCAGCAGCCATTTCAGCCTCAAGCACAAAATCGGCAAATGGGAATGCAAAATCAAATGGTGTCGGGTCAGCAAGGTCCAGTTGTTCCACAGCAATCATTCTCAACTGGGGCACAGCCGGCTCAACAGATTCAACCGCAGCAGTTGCAAAATCAGATGGGAGGGCAGTATCAACCTTCAAATTATGGAGAGATCCAGCATGGTCAATTGATTGGAGGCCAGCAGCAACTGCAACAGCCTCTGCAACAACAACCACAACAACAACCACAACAACAGCAGCAACAACAACAACAACAACAACAACAAATGCAACCACAGCAGCAACAAGCAGCTACCATACCTTCACAACAGCCGCAACAGTTGGCGCAACCAATGCATACAAATATGCAGCCTCACATGTTGGTAGGAAGACAATATTTAGCACCTCAAGCATCAAGCATGGTGGCACACCAACACTACACGACTCCGGTGCCGCCACCCACAGCGCAGTCTGCGAACCATAGTATTTCGCAGTCTTCTTATCAACCTTGCCAATATTCTATACAGCAACAGCAACCGAGCCTACAGACTAATGCAATGCAAGGAGGGACAAGTGGCATGCATTCTGCGGCCCTTTCTGGCTCCATAAATCACCCGGGAACAGTAGTCATTGGTCCTCAGGTTCAGCCCACTAGTAATTTGCTAGTTGGGGCAAATCCTCAGTTGCAGACTGCTCCAATTCTGGCCCCTAATTCATTGACAGGCAATCTACTAAATCCCCATGCAGCTCCTTCTATGTACCCTACTTCCACTTCCCCTTCATTTTTGGCTGTGCAGCAACCTAGTCTTCTTTCTCACTTTAACTCAGCAGTAGCCCCTCTCAACTCACATTCTTCTTCCATAATATCTCCGTTGATTTTGGGTCAACAACAACCAATTGCGGCTGTAACCTCGTTACAGCCTCCTCCATCTACAGTTGGGGCTGGAGGAGGTCTATTGGGTGCACAAGTGGTTTCCTCGACACAGCTTCTCTCGGCAGCAGCTCAGCAGCAGCAGCAAGAACTAAGAAATGCTCAGGCAGCGCAGCAACTCTTGTCTGCCGCAGCGGCCTTAGGAAGTTCCACGGGGCAAAATTCCAGTACAGGTGGTGTCTTCGATCCCATGCTAGTGGCTGCCGCCGCTCAGCAGCAACAAAACCAACTGACGACCACTTCTCAGCAGCAGCAGCAGCAGCAGCAGCAACAACAACAACAACAGCTTTTGTTGCAGCAGATGCAGTTCCAACAAATACAACAGCAGCAACAGCTGAAAAAAATGCACCAACGCCTGCCCCATGTCAGTGGTGCCGAACTCAAAGCACTTCAAAAACAAATTCGTGATTTACAACACCAGCAGCAGCTTCAGACGTTACAGACTCTTAAACTGGCCCAAAAGCAAGAACAGCAGGCTTTCAAGTACCTTAACAAAGCTATAAAACATAGGCCAAACAGAACATATCAGTCCTATTTGTCTAAGGTAGATTCCCTTGATTCCAATGATACTCTGGTCGATTAACTTGCGTGTAAATTTATAAGCCGAACGAAAAATTCAGGTTTTGATGACGTGTCAGTTTTTTTAGGGAGATGCAACCTTTACAGCACTATTGTAGTTCTAAACCACAGTAGCCATAAGTCCGATATGGCTGTAGATTAAACTGTGCCCATTAGTGGGTACTTAAATGCATTCTCGAATTTCCCCCACACCATATTTTTAAGTAAAGCCGTTCCGAACCTATAAACTTGTATTTTGCTCATATTTTTTTACTTTCTAGGGAGAGAAAGGTATGCAAAAAACAAGATGGAGCGGTCAATAGAGAGTGAACTATAAAAATAGGAAACTGCACAAAACCCGAAACATTTTATTTTTTTCGTTAAAATGGACATTAATGTCAATTTTTGCAGAGAATTCTGCAGCTTTTTAAAAATCCTGATATTGATCTATTACAAACACGACAAACATCTGGTGACCTAAAGTTGAGGTTCACTGAGTGACCGTATGGGATAATTGACTATATAAATATATTAATATATATACTTTACGGATCACTCAATAAAGGAACCAATAAAATTGCTTCGAGAAACCCAGTTTGTTTACTTTTAATTTTCAAAAAGAAGTATGTAGTAGAATAGAGTCTAAAACAATCGGATAGTACAAAATTTGCTAAATTTTCCATTCCAAAGCTTTGTCGTGAAGGTAAGTATAAAACTCCCAAGTTCTTTTGGCTCTTAATATTATACAATTTATTATAATTAATATATTAGTTTTATACTTTCTTTCAAATACCTCCTCCCATTTTAGGGAAATGCCAGCAGCGCGTCGTCCACTGCAGCTCAACTTTTAGCGCAGCAGCAACATCTGTTTGCCACAGGCCGCGGAGCTCAAATTCAAATGAGGAAAGATCCATTAGCCCATATACCATCAGCAGCTCTTCTTCATGGAGCCACATTAGGTAATTCAGTGACAATTATTCACTGTTCAATTAGTTCCAGTTAACGTTAAGGTTGCTGGATCTACAGTTGCCCCATGTATTATACTTGACTTGAGTATAGAGCTGTGCGGATCCTGTGTACGGGTACGGGTACGGATCCATACTTTATAAACATTGATGCCACAGAAATGTATAGCATCCATCAAACTACCGTCATTTTGGGAGACTTTAATCCGTGCTTTAATATATCGCGAAAAATGGCTCGATGAACATGATTCTTTCTTGGAGTATGTGGAATCTTCTTTTCTTACTACAGTGGGAGAAAGATACTGAGTTTAACAATGGACATCTCTCAGTGGGATCCGTACCCGAATCCGTAGGGATATGATAATTTGACGGATCCGAATCCGGATCCTGCTAAGATCCGCTGTATAATAGTCAAGTTGAATATTATACATATACAGCCATGTAAGTTCCGTATATTTCTAAAAAGCTAGCGTGCAGAGGAGAGGGGCTGAGGGCTCGAATAGTTATTTTCTTCTTCGTCCACGTTCGATATTCAATGGAATAATTTGCTTGACAAATTTACAATAGCACGGTGTCCCTGAAAAAGCATCAGAGAAACACCGAGAATCCGGGCTCAGGGTGTTCATGACGGCAAAAGAAGGAACTTGAGGAAATAAGTTTCCACTGAACTGATTAAGTTGTAATTCAATGCCTGTTTTCTCAGCTGTACGAAAGAATATTTTCTTTCGCTGTACTGATCAGTTCAAAGGCAGAGGCTGAGCAGAGCTAGCAAAAGACATATAAACTTATATATCAGTGGAACCTTATGTTCATTCATTAGTTCATTTTTTTACCAGCATGAACGCCCTCAGCCCTATTTCTCGGTGTTTCTCTGAAAGCATTAAGGCAAGAGCAATGATTTCAATCTCTTTGCCGTTTATATGTCTTTGTTCCACTTCAGTGGCTCCATCTACCGGTTAAATGATACAAATAGGAGTCAAGCAAAGTATTCCATTGTCTAAGAGTCAGAATGCTGTCAATATTCCAGGTCACCATCGTCTTGTATCATCAGTAGGTACCCCTGATACACTAAGCGAGACGGGCTCTTTCAAATCCCGATCTAGAAGAACACTTCCATACCTCCCTCCAGAAGAACCAGCCTTGCTACCAACTGAAAAGAAACAGAGAGATAAGATGAGGTAAAGCATAGATACGCATGTTAAACGCTAGACGCAATGCCCTATAATGGGCACCGCATATGGTATTACATTTATTTAAACACACTCTAATGAAGTACATATTTTTTGGCCAGAATTTTGTCAATTAAAAAGAAATATTTTTTCAGGGCATTTGCAAACCTGAGACAATCAAGTTTAGATGGATTGACTGGCCGTGGATATCATCAGCATAATAATTTCCATCAGAGTCGTGGTAGTCGTCCAAGAGCAAGTTCTAGTGAAACCAATCTACGAAAGCTTGCCATGGGGGACCATCACAATCGTCCTGGGTCAGCATTGGGCCTTCTACAGGGTAAGATGATATGGGTGTATCAAGGGTATATTGGGTTGCATACCAGTCGTTTCAATATGCATGCATTTGTCGTATTAATGAAAGTGCATTTCTCATTCCCTTAAAACCACACTTTGTTTAATGCAAGAAATGCAAATGCATACCGCCACAACTGATATGCGACTGGTATGCGGCGCTGACGTATGCGTCTCTTTTGAACGAATCTCGGCGGGAAAAAAGGTCCAGCTGCAGGAGCCATTTGAGGGGTTTCGGATTTTCAGCTCTGTGAAGTACTCATGTAAAACTCTTTTGCGCATTAAACTTTACCGCTTCACATTAATTCCCCGTGTTGATATCCTATATATTTGACTTTCCACCATATTTCTGCAGCATCATCAGTGGTTTCCAGTAAAGGACCTACTAATGCTACTCGAGAGCATGAAAAGCGGATATTAGAGAGTATTCTTCCCGCTGATCTTCGTCACCTAGTGCGGGGTGGATCTCCAGGGACAATACAGGTAAAGAATATATTTCAAACCCAATGCAGCAGTATTCAACCCACGGAAAAGTACCATTCCCCTGGGAGTTCCTTAATGAAGTGCTCTTTTAGCTGCAGGATTCTGCTTAGTACTGTCGTGAGCTATCTCTTAATTCTCGTTTAAGAATACTAAGCTAAACTGATTTCTTTCACTAGTTATGTGCCACCCTCAATTATTTTAAATAACTTTCGGGTGTATTATGTTGCAGGGTACATTGGCTTACATAAAAATATGTTTGATTTTGATCTGATTATTTCCATAGCCAAGGAATCTATCCAAATATTAATAGACCCTAATTGCACTTATAGAAACTACCATACATTTTAAACTTATACATAAATAGTGCAATTAGATATTCTAGGAACATTTTGGAGTTTTGGCAACACATATATTTAGACGCAAACATGTATGATAAGCTGTATGAGAAACGAACTCAACACTGCTTTATTGACCTGTATAAATTCGTGACTTTGCCTTTTTTTACTTGTGGCGCCCCCTTTGTTAACCTTCAAAAACGCCCAGCCAGTAGTGCAGCTAGTTATTGCTTTGACTGTCCGGCAAACTCAGTCTTCAGCCAACTGGCATTTACTAACGATAACTCGACAGTCTTTTCTTCCATCCCGACAGCAGATGAAGCTCAAACTCGAAGATGAATTACGGAAGCCGATGGAGGGACCTATGGCGCCTGGGGCCACCGAGTCGGAAATTGCTCGAAAGAAGGCCGAGAGTAGGTTGTTTGGCTTGACGGGGTCTCAATCAGATCGAATACGACAAGAAATGCAACGCTATGCCACAATGAGGGATCCGCGTCTTAGGTAAATAATAGCGCGCTCAATTATTCGCTCGAACAAGTATGGTACTCGTATTTTGCACATATCAGCGCAAAAATGTAAAAATATGTCCTAAACTAATTTTGCCTTGTTCCAGAAGGTATTATGGCCATCGAAGAAATATGTCAGATCCTAGATTCTCAACCTCCCTGACCGATTCAATGGAAGATGAGGCGAGTATTTATCTTATACTAAATATAATGGCCCCAACAAAATCAATTGATTGGTTTCAGATTGGTCTCACGGGACGCCCATACTCTAGCCTTGCTGGTAGCGGCGGATATGGGGATCCAATGCTGATGGCCAGTAACGAATCTGCTATGTGGCCTGGCCTTCATCAAGACAATAATTCTCGTTCCTATCTGGGCGTCTCCGATGCAGCGGCTTTACGGGATACCAACATTGATCATGAAGATTCTCGGCATAGATTTTTGGCAAGTCGAAGGTTTGTGGGTGTAAACATAACATAACTTTGAAACCAACGTTTAAAATAATGCAGATGAGAAAAAACGAAAGAACAATGAATTCCAACAAATTTGTATATTGTTGGATTTCTCGACTCAAAGCATGCACTATGCATTTTTCCGTTGTAACTAGCTCCACGTAAAGGATTTAAAATACATCGATTTTTGCTGTACCATACCATGTTTTATTCTACAGTATGTACACGCATATGCTTCACCTTCATTTTATTTCCTTTCTTCTCCCAAACAGTCGGCAATTACTTCGCCGATCCAGCGAAGGCGGACTCTACGACCCTCACTCTATGCGGAATTTTGAATCGACCTCTGCAGCTGCCGCCGCTGCTGCAGGGGTCGGCGGCTTGGCGGCGGGCTTAAATGGACTCAACTGCGGTGGCATGGCCGCAGGCGGGGTTAACTCGGTGAACTACTCGGTGGCCGCCCCGGCAATACCTAATCCTTACACTATGGGGGGACGTCACTCAGCTTCTTCTCGGCCCAGTCATGCAAGTAATGCAGCAGCTTCTCCGTTGATGATGGCGCGCCGAGCGCAGTCTTCTCTTAGTGGGCGCTTGGGGACCCGCAGTTGGCATCCCTCCCCATTGGCTAGTGATGATGAAATTTCTTCCGATGAGCCCCTGTTCTACAAAGAGGAGAAGAAGAATCGAATTAAAATGGAAATAGCCAGACGGAGACAGCAGATCGAGGAAAATGCTTGCCTGCACGAAGAGCTTACTCGACTGGCTAAACTGAGAGAATCTGCAGAATCGGGCACCAACCCTAATGTGCCTTTCAACCATGCCCTTTCTGCAGCAGGGAGCACATCTCACACTGGCATGGCTGCACTTGCCTCTCGTTTGTCAGCAACGTCAATCGGTGGCACATCCAACTTTGGAGGAGGAGGAACGGGAGCAGGAGATTTACACTTGCAAAATGTACTCAGCGGAAGCGGATTAAACACGGTCAGCTCAACATGTGCCAACGGGAGCACGGCCAGTGTTCTAAAGTCCGTTGATGAAATTCTCCGCGACGAACAGCCTGGAATCTATCGCTCCCGCGCCTTCACCGCAGGTACCTCCTCCAGCGCGGCTCTGGGACCAGCAACTACCTCGTTAAGTATGGCTGCAGCGCCATTCAATGCTGATGTTTACACAGCATCCGTTTATGACCGTGTGGCGGATTTTTCCCCAATCAATTCGGATCTTGCTGATCTCCAGCGATCGTATAGGCCATCTGGACCCTCCTTATTAACTGCAGGTTCTTCGTCCACTCCCTTTGGCATTACAGGGTTAGATCCAGCTTCAGCAGCAGCCATTACAGATCCCTACATTATGGCTTCTGGAGGAGGAGGAGGAGGAGATCATTTAAATGCGGCTACTTCAGGCAAATATGCCAAGTTAAACCATAAATGAAGTGCCCATAGAAGTGGGGGTGAAAAGATTGATAGGTGTTGTGTTATACAAGGAGAGCATCTCAGATAGCATCTAAGATGATCTATAATAACAAGGACTCAAGGATAAACTGTGTCTTAATATTTATTGCCAAAATATCAAATGAAATGATCCTATCCAACAAGTAACAAGTACTGTTGCACCCTGGACCATCAAATAAAAATATCAACAAAATGGAAATTATAGTATCTCTCTGGCTGCCTTCTCAATGAATGATGTGAAATGTCCATTGAAAGATAAAAAACGTTCCATTTTATATTATTCCATTGGGATAGGACACGGCGGATTCATACTAAACTAGGGATTAGGAGACGGTCACATACTAAAATGAATGGTGAAAACTGCCTTACTAAGTTTATTTATTAAAATGTTATCCTGGCCACAAGAAAAGTGAATGATTATCGTGAATGTTAACGTTACACAAACACCATACTATCGGTTCATATAGTATTGTCCTTCTGCTTATAAAACACTCTATTATTGTACCACAATTATCCCCTACATAATCTTTGATTGACTCTACTCGAGAATCTCGACAACCAAATCTTGACATTGTTATATTTCCAAATATTAAAAATATAATTTATCTTTACTTTACCACATGTTGCCTACGTAAATTTAATTGGTTTTAACAGCATTATTATTGTACATAAGTGCATCCCGCCGAGATTCGTTGCAGACAGAATTGGACTAAAGTTGGCTGGATTCTCCAACAGTTGGAGTTCCAACACTAATCCAACAATAAGCCGGATAAGCAAGAAATTTGGGATATAAGGGCATTTCGTTTCGTCTGTCCAACAACTGAGCCCTTTACAAAACTGACTCGACCCGGATTCCGACACATCTTTGACAAAAGCTAAGAGAGCAGAAAAGAGTTTTGTTGCCCAAATCTCTGACGCTCCCCCAGTATGAGGAAATGGATTTCCTTTTTTACTGTGACAATCACGGTGCAGTGGTAATCGCTTTTATTGTGCAGGATAGTTAAGTTACAGACATACAGGGTGGGGAAGCAAAATTTACAAAAATTGAAAGATGGAGACGAATACTGCAATAACTTTTATTATGAGTAGGAATTGGCTTCTATAACTTTCCACACCACTTAATGCCATATATATCCCAATTTTTACTTGGAAAAAAATTAAGTTTGGTGTTAACATAGCCTCACCACTAGCCCATTAAAAGAAGCCCGTATTCTAAAATTATGCAATTTTCCTCCAAGCCCACTGGTGCCCAAGACAACATTTTAGGTCTGTGAAACTGTAACAGGGAACAGCACACACCCTCTTCTCCAAAACGCCCAAAAATGA
>LR138311.1:0-27965 GCA_900659605.1 Tisbe holothuriae | reverse complement strand
TCTGCGAGGCCAAGTTCTCGTCCACGTTCAGCATCAAGTCCACGACGCTGTTGGAGGGGCTGGGCACTGGGATGGGGCTGGCGCTCTCCATATGCGCGCAGTACGAGGGGAACAACTTTAGGATGCATAGAGCTGAGAGTACTCTCACGGTGAGGTGAACGCCTTGTAAGTCCGTATGAAATGTATTACAAGGTCTTTTTTAGTCGGAAGATCTGCTCAAAAACTCATCTGAGCTGATCGAATCTTGTACAATCACGACCAGTGAGGATGAAGAGCTCAGCTGCAGTGACAACGGCGACAACTCGACTTGGGCGCTCACCAATACGATGCAGCGTGGCCAGTGCTTCACGTGGACGCTGCCGCTCAGCCTAACAGGAGAGCCCGGGGTCAGAATCGCATCCGTCGACGTCGTCATCAAGAAACCAGCTGTGACATTAGACGACGGTTCGTACTTTTTATTTAGCTTTTGCATCATGCCATTAATACCAGTATACTCCGTTTGTAGAGACAAGAAACGATCCCAGTTACATGGCATCCCTACACCTGCCCGGCTCCCTACTGGCCGCCGGCACATCGACGTCCCCCTCCTCCGCCCTCTCCAGCTCCATGCTCCTCACCCTGGGCCAGTCCAAGTCCTACAGCACGGAGCTGACCATCATCCAGAGACACGTCGACCAGGCGCCCGGCTGCGACGAGGACTCGAGCAAGTTTGACGAGTGCTACGGCAGCGCGTACGCGCCCACCGCCAAGAAGATCTACAACTGCAGCGTGCCGTTCGTGTTTGCGAATAATGAGTCAGACCCGGCTTTAGGACAGTGTCCGTGGGGATTGCTGAAGCGGTATCATTTGAAAATAGATGATGACATCAGAGGTCAGGGGACGGGGAGTGATAACCAGACGGTTGTGACGGGCAAAGGGAAGAAGGCCGTCGTTACTCAGGTTAATAACGAAGAAAGGGTGAGCGGATTAATCGATTTAAGTAAACATTACAGGCACCATATTAACGCATTTTAGATCAAGCCGTGCCCCGTGTCCTGCTCCATTCTGAGCGTGTCTTACTCTGGGTTAGAAGATGGGGCAACCAAAGTGCCCAACACGCAGGCCAGACTGGAGCTTACCCTACCTGAGTACATCAACTTCATAGAGAATGACTACGCAACACATTTCATAGGTAAACTATAAAATAATCTATCAATGCAATGGCGGTTAAAACATATTTTTTTCTTTAGATGTTGTTGGTAACATTGGAGGAAACCTCGGACTCTGGCTGGGCCTCTCCGTCATGGATGTGCTCACTTTTGGATCGTTCCTTCATCGGATCTTCTGCTCAGAGGAGTCCAAGAAACGGAAGAAGAAGAGAAAGAAGAACAAAGTCAAATTTGAGAAACGAACGGAATACCACGAATGAAATGCATCATGTACAGGGTGTTGTAATGTCAGATATAAATGTCTTCTTCTAGCATTCTTGTCTAGACCCGAGCATTATTATTAGAAGCTGACCCTGAAATCCCCTCTTCTATCACGTGGCAAAATCGTCTTCTTCTCCCTTGTCGGCCACAATTTATACATTTTTCTTCTATCTTAATGTGTCCCCTTGGCTGGTCATTCCGATCTCCTCAGTGGGTGGTCACCAGTATGATGATGATGGCATCATCAGCATCATACGTGTCAACCATGACGATCCGAATGCAGTTGCTGGGCCAACATGACTTTTTTTCATTATATTCGTCCATTTGACCTCTCAATTGTTTCCTTATGAGGTTTCTCGTTCTCTAAATGCAGCTAATTGTGCAAATTGAGGCAGTCAATTTGCATGCAGGGTTTTTATTATTTCTTCCTTTTCTTCTTGCGTAAACAATGTGAACAAGATGGGTTTAAGACGCCTTTTAGGTACAGGAGAAGCAGAAATTTGCAATATTCATACTTGCTGGAAATCTGCTAATTTATGCCATGCTCTTTTAGAGCCTTCTTCTCCTTCCTTAGAGGTCGTCCTCGGCAGAGCAGCAACCTTTTTGGAATCTTGGGCGTTTCATCATTTTCACTGTCAGGGGAAATTGTAAAGTAAGAATCACATTGAAATTCTAGCTGGATTTTGTGAAACACAAAACGTTCTATTTCGATCCGCTCAAAGGAGGAGGAGGAATTCTCTGTAAAGCTTGTCCGTTTGAATTTTTAATGTGCAATTAAGCGGCACCGGCAGAATACACAGAGAAAAGAGTATTCAAGGGTGGCCCCATCTTCTTCAAGGACAGCAATGCGTAATTTCTCACAAGTAAAATGAAATCAATACTAATGGCTTCATTAGACGACGCATTGATCGCTGCATTCCCTAAAAAGCTTTAGAAAGGTCACAGTTCAAATGATGCGACCATATTTGTGCATTATTCTGAAGTGACATTTCAGAGATAAGAAAAATCATTAATTGATTTTAAAGGCAAGACCAACCGATAAGATGAGCTCTTTCTGTTGTCGGAGGTGCCAAAAAGTGGTATCCAATGAATGCCCATAAAACCCCAGCAGGAAGAAGAAGAAGAAGAAGCCAAGTTTGGACTGTTATTAGTCGGGTGGTAAAGTAAGAGGTGAGTTTAAGAGGTTAAGGACGGAATGAAGAAGACGGGTCTGTATATGGCATTGTGGTGTAGACTTGGCTAAAGATGTGAAATATATTTGGTCAGAGTAGTCAAAACATGCTTTGTACTGTCATGTTCTGTCATTATAGATGATATTTAAATTGTGTTTCCAAACACCAATCATAATATGAACCTCCCTGAAGCGAAAATCCTTTTTCATCTCGCACATATATCATTTGCATATGCATAAAATTTTGCAAACCCCCTTCCTGAAAATTGCATCTTTCGATGAAGTCGTCTTGGGGGCCCCTCAACAATTTACCTTTGCATGTTTATTTGTCTTTTCCCCCCGACAGATTGGGTTCAGAAGATGATGCAAATATACTCAAAATGGAAGAGAAAGAATCATCCTTTCTTTTGATGCCGTCCCGACTCAAAACGACGTGGAGGAATGCAGTACAAACGGCGCGGTTTCTAAAAGCACACAATATTTGCATAATCACATGGAGTTATAAAGACGGATGCTAAGGATATTGTCTGATTTTTAGCAAACCCCAAGGTGCGGATGGTAAAGTGCGGACAAGTTTATTCCCGCGCGTCTAAGAGGAGGAGAAATGCGTCACCCGACGACGGAAATGGGCGCTCAGCCACCATGACGCATTTTCTCCGCTGCTCATCTTCAGTTAACTTCTCAGCGTGGGAGGGTGACGCAAAAAGTGGTTAAATAGAGTGTTGCTTCATAAGTGAATACGTGAAAATATACATTTGAAGGTAAGGGCTCATTAGAGAGGATGACTTGAGGACATTTTATACCCGAGTTAAACCATTAAACGCCAAAGTCTCAAACTTGACCTTGTGACCCCATGAAATCGAAACTGCAAAATATTAAAGTTGTTGCAGAGTATATTTTAAAGCTTCTCATTTTTATCCTTGATGGTTCCAGACTCTTATTAAAGATGAGTTCACAATGTCAAATGTATTTTTGTCTGGTTTTCCCGGTGCTAAATGCTGAAAGAATATCTTGATTTTTTTCCTTCGGCAATCGAGATGGAGTAACCTTTTCAAAACCGAATCAAGAATCCTACAGTTCATTTTAAAATTTATTCTTATTGCATTCCTTAACTAACACGTGATGCACGTTATGCTATGTCGTTAGTTAACGGTGATTCAAGTGAAAAAAAGTAGAATGAACTTGCGTTCTTACTATACATGTATGAAGATATGAGAAATAGTAATGCTTGAATCTAGACAGCCATGGCTGTAATTATCCCTTACAGTGTACTGAATACTGAAAATGTGACATTTAGAAATTAGCGTGCAAAGACAGAAACGAGTTATCTGTTCCACCACCTTCAAAAAGGTCGTAAAATCATTTCTTAAATGCACGAATTCATATGCAGTTTAGAGGCTCAGAAATTGAGCTTTGCATGCCAAAACTAGAATGTAATGTATTTTATGGCTTCTCCAAAGTCTTGGAAATATGAAGAGACATCATAAAAGTTTTCCTTAGACAAGTCTCCCAATGCCATGTACAAAAATAGATGCCTTAAGTATGGCTTAGTCATAACTTAACCTCCAATCAATTCCGTTTTTGTCACCCGAATTTGACATTTCCAACGGAGGAATTTCCCCAAAAATAGCCGTGTTCAAAAGGAAGAAGACATGTCCTTGAAAATCAGTGGAATGCTTGAGATTTTAATGGAGAATTTCGTACTACATTCCAGCCATTTAACGCCATTTTAGCTCTTGATTGATAGCAGTTTAATCTACATATCGCACACACCAGACTTTTAATATTAAAGCTCCCCATGATATTGACCTCAAAAGTAAGGTCATAACTGACGGGAGCGCTCACGAGACAGAAATTGAAGCAGGCATAAATTAGAAGAAGAAGCATGTTTATGAAAAGTTTGCAAAAAATATTTTAGCAGACAGGAAAATGAATGGGTCACATCAAGACTGCACGCATGTGCGTCAGGGATGCCAAAAATCGTTTTTCTTTGTTCTTTTTGCAAAGAGTGGCGTCCCTTTATTGGCTAAATACATGACCTCTTTATGCATTTCCATTCTCAATCAAATCCTCTTTTCCTTCTTTGTTGCAGATCATGAATCGGATGTCGAGCGTGGCTCTGGCCACGGCAATCATGGGTAAGAAGACGATTTCCGTGATATTGAACGGTTGAGATTCACTTAAACGAAATGAGAAAGTGCGCTGATGAAATTAAAGGGTTTCGAGGTATTCAAAGAATGCAACAAATTGAAGGTTACGGGTTGCAAGAATTTCAATTAATTTAATAGATGGAAGCTCATATTGTTTCCAAGTGTGAATAGGGTTATTAGGACGAAATATGCATCCTCTCATTTCAGGCTTGGTAGGCCTATGCACCCTATCCCGTCAGGAGGAGGACCACCCACACCATAGAGTAAGTCAAATATCACAGGCAGGCTTAGATAGTTTAAGAAGGGGGTAAAGTTAATGTTGATGATATTTTTGGTTAGAGGTAATGGTTAATTTTTCCCGGTTTCATCTTCCTTCTGGATGGTGACGAACCCGCATCACAAAAGTCGAAGTTTTACTAATCCAGCTGTTCCGCAATAAGGTGTTCAGGTTAATCCAGTATATATGCATTAGAAAAATTCAATTTTGACCTTGTCTCCCCTCCTCAGGTGAAACGCTGGGAGGAGATGCCGAACGCCACGTTCACCTTCGACTGCACCGACCGGTCCATCGGCTTCTACGCCGACCTCGAGTTCGACTGCGCCATCTTCCACCTCTGCGACGCCCAAGGACGCCGCGTGCCCTACATGTGCGACAAGAACACGGCGTTCAACCAGCGCTTCCGCGTCTGCGACTGGGCGTACAACGTGGACTGCGAGGCCAGCCCGGACTGGTACTACCTCAATGACCTCACGTACCGGGAGGACCCCGCGCAGGCGGACCGGCGGAGGAAGAGGCAGAATAGCAACAGCAAGGCGAGGAGGAATCGGAGAAAGCAGAGGAGGAGGAACAGGAATCGGGTGCCCACGACCAAGGAGGAGAAGCCTGGAAACCACCATAACGACGAAGGGTTCAGCGTCCCAGAATTTAATTAAACTATTGGTTGATATTCAACTGTATATGCAAATAAAAGGTATTTATTCTATAAATCTGTTTATTTCCTTTTTCATACCGAGTCATAACATCTCTCTTTTGTATAGTTTGTGTATTAATGTATATATATTTTAGTCACTTTTTCCACCCTTGCATTTTGTAACCTTTATTTTGCTCATCGGAAACGATTGCAATATTTAATTCATGGTGAGCGAATCAATTCCGTCATACATTCGAATATTTTTGTATATCTAAAATTGTGTTGCCATATTACACAAATATCTTTGGCATAAAAATAACAAGGCAATAATAAATCTTTTTTCATATATCTTAAAACAATGTGTTCTACCTATCTACACCATTAAAACGTAGGAAGGGTATAATGTTACATTAAAACTTTAATAGGCAAAAATGGTTTTGATAACATTGTAACAAATGTCTTTCTTTGTTTTTTAATTGCAAAATTGATTAGGACTGTGTGAAGTGGGCAGCAGGTTAACTAATAATATCAACTCCAGTAAACCAAACTCCGACTCCGGGGCAAACAAAAGAGCACGCTGAAGATTTTTTGACATTTAAATGAGTAACTTGTTAAAAGTTTAAACATCTCATTTGCAAACCGAAATACACTTTTATGACAATGATACATTTGCTGTAGATTCATTTAAGCCAGGCACAATCTTGGGAAAAACACTTCCTTCTTCTTCTTCTCACAAACGAGGGGATTCCTTCAAGTCTTGATAATGGTGTGTCTACAGTATATTATAATGATAATAAGCTATGTTGGGGACTGAAGCTGTGTGTTCTTCAATAAGTTAAAGAGGTCTAATAATTGTATGCACGTTGATCTCTGCTAGCTACATCATTCATATTAATCCGTACTGTAGAACAACTATTTACCAAAAACGCTGCTTCAAATAAGCATATTACATCAGGTAGACTTTACATTCAACCGGCGCCCCCACTGGGGCTATCCAGCCCCGCCATCGCCTCACCCGCGCCCGAACGCAACGACTTCTTCGCCGCAGCCGATCCGGACCTTCGCGTGCTTCCCGCGGGCGGTTTCCTACTCGAGGTGACGCCGGAAGACGTGTTGGAGTCAAACATCTTGATGGTGTCTCTTACGCGAGACTTGCGAGCGCTCGAAGCCGTTGGCTTGGTGGCCACCGACGGTAGTAGCGGCTCCTTTGTCTTGCCCCGGACCGGACTCGGACTTGCCCCCAGCTTCGCCTCCAGCCGCTTTGGCAGCGAGATCGGCCTCGGGATCCTCGACTTCTTCATCCTGCTGCTGGCCGATGACGCGTCCGTGGTTGGTGTGGTGACGGTCTTGGCTGAGGAGGATGACTCGTCGTAGGTGATGGTGTTGGCGCCGGCGGAGGAGCAGCAGGAGAGGCATTGGGAGGCGTGGCCGGACGCCGTCATGCGCTGCTGCTGCTGCAGCTGGTGTCGGTGGAGTTGCTGCTGCCGGCTGTCGGAGTAGAACTGACTGCTGGGGACTTGCTCAAGGAGATCGGACGAGAATGGCATCTCAACTCTGAAATAATTAAACGTTATCATCCTCATGTTCTCAGTTAACAATTTACAACTCACCTGAAAGGTATCGAGTAAAGCCTCTGCAGACAGAACTGCAGCTCGTCAAAGAGCAATCTCGTCTCCTTGTGCAGCCCGCAGATGAATGCGTGGCGCTCGTAGAACCGAAGCAACACGTCCATACTCCACTTGAGCTTGGAGAACCAGATGTGCAGCGAGGACATGCTGAAAAGAGTTAGAAGAAGGGTTATCGAGTGTAAACAGGGTTGTTATGGGGATGTAACTAAAGTTCCCCTTCTCCTCCACTAACAACGCGCAATGAACCCCATTATTTTTAAGGGGGAGAAAACGAAGCTCAAGGGTTGCACACACTCGAGTGGCTTTCTCTCATTCGACCCCTTCTCGATCCCCCGGGCAGATAATTGTGATAAAGTGTTTTCTACGTTCTCCCATCCAAAAATGGTCTTGCTACACTCTCTTCTTCCCCCTTCTATCACCCTGCTGCCCTGCCAATGCCGTTAATGCAGAGGGAAGAAGAGAGACAGACACAATAAACTTTTTATGGCAACTCTTGCCGGGCTGGCTGCTGGAATGTTCCCTTGATCAGAAGGGTCGGTCTATGCTACAAGAGTTTACTGCACAGCTTGTACAGGAAGAAAGTCGTAGTATTACGAGGGATCCAGAGTCAAATAAAACTTTGTAAGCTAGGTGTCATGTCTGAGAAAAGTTCTTTTTACTCACTTGAGCAGCCCGGCGACGAATCCAGCAAACTTCCTCTCGTCCTCGCCCTGCGCCTCGAACCGCGTGTTCAGCAGCATGACGAGGTCGCACGTGGTCTGCGCGGCGGACGGCCCCTGCCGCGTCAGCGCCTCCACCACGCGCCACACGGTCGTGCGCATGCGCCCGAAGGACGTGATCACCTCCGGCTTGAGCCCGTCCTCCAGGATGGCGTAGAGGGCGGGGCACAGCTCGTGGAAGAGGATGCAGCGCGCGGAGGTGGCGGAGGACAGCGTGGCGGAGGGCGTGGCGCCGTCGAGGGGCGTGCCAGCGGCGGAGGGCGGGGCGCTTTCGCCGTCCTGGTACATGAGGAGCCGCTCCACGGCGGAGTAGAGGTTTACGAATAATCCTGAAATACAAAAGCACATGATTAATTGTTGAAGCAGAAGTGCAAAAGAAAGTTTTTCGACAATAATCTTTTGTGCAATAAAGCTGTGGGGGGAACAATATAAATGTTCCTTTTCCCAAGAAATTTCCCACTTGCCGTGAGAGGGACGCAGGCCCAAGCCTAGAATTGAATTTAGCCCTTAAAAGAGAAAGGCCCTTTGTTAAGTTTGTTCGCTCAAGCAATGCTGCAAAGAAAGTAGAACATGTTCCCTTTGCAAAAGAAATAAGCACTGCAGAGTCTGAACTTGTTAAGTGACAGGCTTTATAAAGCACGTAGAAGATTGGACTTGACACTCCAAAGGAGCCTGTTTATTAAACTCGTGCACTAGCTGCAAAGTTTGCGGTTTATTAGGTAACAACAAAATCTCTAACAAGGAAAGAAAATACAAAAGTTTTCCGCACCTTGACATTTCATGAGATTTAGATGTCACATCAAGACTTGAAGCGGCTTAAACTCCGTTAGACGCCACGGTTGTGTGTGAATAGTGCATGAGATTTGTCTCAAGGGAGCCACGAATCTTGTCAGCTGAAGAAGCAACGTGCAGATTTTGTTGTAATCTCAGTTCCCAGGAGGAAACACACAGACGCAGAAGAGAAGAAGTGAAAAAGTCACATTGGAGCCAGTTTACTCTTATAGCTCTGTGGATAGAGGACGTTAGAGCTCTGTGGACGGCGACGTTCCCTTGGGAGCCTAATTCCATCTTCTTCTCCTTCATTTACGACAGACAAAAACACGTTTTGCGGCGTCTGCTAAAATCTTCTTCATCATCATCTCAGCTCTTCACTACGCACACAAGCGGGGCCAATGTAGCTGATCTAGCTGAGCAAACACGGGGCTAAAAGCCTTCTCCTATAATTACAGGCTTCAGCCTCGCTGCGAAGCCTATGTATAAGGGATTTATTCCGTTGTCAGAACAATAGTCCCCCAATATCCGGACTGACTTTGGCTGTTGGGAAGGAAGGGAAGGGAGGGAAACTATAGAGGGAAAGGGAGGCTTGATTAACAAGCTGAGCTTGTGGCGAATGCGAGCTTTACTGCGGTAGAATCGGGATTCGAACAGGGGGAAGAAAGTACACGAAGTAGGGGAGAAGAAGAAGAACAAGTTGCCAGATTGTTCCGACAGTATGCTGAGAAAGAGTTTGTGCGAAAGGTGGTTCGCATGCCGAAGGCAATCAGTGATCTCATCAAAAGGCAGAAGGAGAAGGGATCGCATTCAATCGCACGATTCCTCCCTTTGATATTCGATTTCCACAATGATGCATCTGGCATATGGAGAGGACTACTCAACAATGAGTTTTACGATGAAGACGTCAGTAGAAGTATATTCTTTTATCCAAGAGAAAGCCCCAAGTCAAAGCCCTTCATTCTTTGCTTCCCTCCCTCCTTTGCTATCTCTATTCCAAGTCGGAATAACTTATGTCACTCTGACGGATCCACTGCTTGAATCTACGACCAAAGGGACTCTGTGGGGAAGCAAGGAAAAAGGGGTCGAGAGAGACGGGAACGCATGATAAGGGTTTACATACGAGGAAGCAGAGCAATTATTTACCCGGGAAGGGGGGTTGCAACAGTCAGCACGACATTATATGCGGTGCAAATATTGTTAATATCAACCCAAACCTTTCTAATGAAATTTCAATTTTAAGAAAGTATTGCTTCCATGCGGTACCAGGAATACATATTTTGCGCCTGCATATAATATAATCGTCCTCTATTATCATGATAGAAGCCAGAGGCAGGAAATATCTTGAAGAACCGCAGCCTCGTTTTTTGTCTTCATCTCTAATAGTGGTAGCTCCATGATCCCTTTTTACGTCCATTAATTCAGGACGAGCCCCGCAAAAAACTGACGAGAGCCCCGAAACTAATTCCGTCGTAAAAGTCGCCCCACATAAAAATAACGATCCTAGGATGGAAAACAGCTGCTTGGAAAACAGATTGTGCCCTTTGGAAAGCAGGCTCATGGATTGGTAGACTGAGTGTGCACTGCTTCGGAGAAATTATAAAAGGGCCTCAGTTCGCGTGTAATTAGCTTTTCCCGCTTCCAGAAATGAAGGTAGAAAGTGCCTTTTCCAAGCATTGAGAAGAAGGACTAAGTGCTGCTGCAAAACGCATAAGTCTGCAACATTGGAAGCATTTCTTTCCTAGAGTTCTATTTTTCTCCACTCTCCAAACTCTCGTCTTCTTGTTGCAAATTCAGAATTCCTGTCATGTCCCAAGAGAAGGAAAAAGCAGATAAGAAAAACTCTTTTCCAGAAGCCTAAAAGTATAACAAGAAAATGCCATAAAGATTTTCCCCTTAACATATTCAGCAGGACCTCCTGACACCTTATTAAGGCCCTTCTTTTACACTTTTCGAGTCGGAATGCTAATGGGCAAGAGATCTTTCTTCACTGATTGCCAGCTCCCTCTCCATCCTCCTCGGACCCATAATTAAGGTCTCAACGCCCTTGGATAAGTGAAACTAAGGTGGCCATTCTTTTCTCTTGTGTGTGTTGGCAACATTCTAATGAGTGGAGGAGCTGAGTCTATTCAGTGACCTAGCTGCACTCAGATCCAATCAGCGCTGCACAGAGAGGCAAAGTTTTTTGTTCCTAATTCTCCCTCTTCATCAAGGCTAATCCATGTTTAATAGCCATCTCCTTCTGTTATACAATTTCGCTTAGAACCACTTTTCAAACCTGCGGCCAACAGTCTCTGTAAATAGCCTTTTGCATAAACGAGCCTTTCTCCATTCCGCCCTAAAGATCAGAAGAACCCCTTTAACCAAGGAGAAAAGGTTGCTCTATCTTTGTATACACAGTTTCGTCTTTTATAACCAGGTCCTTTTTTACCGTGGTCTCATTT
The DNA here is from genome assembly GCA_900659605.1 of Tisbe holothuriae. Taxonomy (NCBI): domain Eukaryota; kingdom Metazoa; phylum Arthropoda; class Copepoda; order Harpacticoida; family Tisbidae; genus Tisbe; species Tisbe holothuriae. Next base: position 16,762 of record LR138311.1, on the reverse strand, counting down.
TTGCTCCAAAAGGATATTATTATTCTGGCCAGACACGCGACTAGAATCCCAAAGTCCTTGTTTTTGTTTACGTCGAAGATTCACCTTCATTACTCTCTTTTCATCTTCTTGCTTACCTCTCTTGTGGGTGAGATCAAAGTTTATCCCCTGCGGCGGCATGCACAGGTTCATGTAGAACGGGTACTCAGCCGACGGGTTGTGGGCGCGCGCTGGGTGCACCGTTTGCTGAGGCGGGTGTACATCGTGCTGCTGCGGCAACGGCGCGGTGGCCAGGCGCTGCTCGGCCGCGTACTCCTCAGGGCTCCATGTATCACAGAGGTCGTTCTGACTGCCAGACTGGAAGGAGAAGAGGAACGTGATTCATTAGTTTATTGGGAGAAGTGCCTTTGACCAGAATTATTTGACCGGGGAGAATCGGGGTGGAACGGCTTGAACGTGGAAAGAACTTTTTCTTGGATTCGAGCCAAGAGCAATGTCAGCTTGGCACTCGCCAGCAAGGAAATCCCCCCTCTTAAAGGCTCTTTTTATTTCCTCCTCGAGTGTTGTAGTAGCAGCGTGGGTAAAAAGTGTAATGAGCCGTTTGCTACTCTTGGGCTTCTGAAAAATGTAGTAAAGTGGGCGTAATTTGGTCACTTTCTGACCGTTCCTTCACCTCCTTAGAGAAGAACTTTTACAAAAGAATTCCGCTCTGGCTCCAGAAGATTCATTGATTGCACGGAATCGTCAGGAGAAGAAAGACGAGAGGCCGCTATTATACTTTAGTACGAGAAGCCTTTTTGGCCTTTATGTGTTTTGGCCAGCTGCAGATAAAGAAGAAAGTGTAGCTGTCGATGGCAATCTCCACGAGAAGGAAAGAGCTCTCCTTTCTTTTTTTGCAACCCAATCGATAAGAACAATCACACAAGTTTTACAATGCACGTCATCAGTTAATGCTCACCTTTGGGAATTCAGCTGGTCGACTGGCCCTCCTGCGCAGTCGGCTCGCCCTGCCCTGTCCGGAGGGCGAGGTGGGTGAGGGCTGGTCCAGCACCTGAGACAGGTAGTCCTGCGGGTGGTAGCTGCGCCGCTTCGTCCCGGTCGACACGGGTGACTCCGCCTCAGCCGGACTGGCCTCATCCGCGTTGTTATTTATGAGGTTCTCCTGCTTCTTCTTCCTCCTCAGCACCACTTGCTCCTTCTCCGGCAGCGGCGCCCACGCCTCCTTCACCTTCACCACCTGGATGTTGCCTCCCACAGAGGACGGCGACTCTGCCCCGGCCGTAAACATTGACTTGATGGCCTCGTTGTGGACGTCGTGGCTGTTGCCGGTGGCGTTCAGTCTCGACATGGAATGGCAGACCTGCGCCATGGGCTGGGTCGGCTCTGGGAGGAGGTGCTTCTGAGAGGCGGGGAGCAGCATGCGGAGAGAGTCAGAGTCCGGGATGGCTGAGTGACGGCCGGGTCGGGCCTGCCGTGCTGCACCCATAGGAGGCATTGACACTGGCCTTCGGTGGCCACCTTGCTGGGGTGCCTGCTGTTGTTGTTGCTTCTGCTGACTTTGCTGTTGTTGCACTGCCAGGTATTCATCGACTGGCAGCGGCGGTGGATTCTGCTTCAGCACTGACTGGAAGCGCGAGGCGTTCTTGGAGTGGAGGAAGAATGCGTCCCAGAGGGCGACGTCGTTCTGAAGAAAGTCCAGCTCGGGCAACATTGGTTTCGTCTCCTCCGAGTCTCGTTTGACCTTCTCCTCGGAGGAGAGCTCGGAGTCCTCTTCACTGTTGATAGCCGTGCCTTCACTGCTGAGGTTCTCCTCGATGGAGGCCAGTCTGGAGGCCGTCTTCAGGAACTGGTTGACGGTGTCTTTGCTGCGCATCATGGGGATGGAGGACGAGGACCCCGCGGATCCCGCGCATGCGCCGTCATCCAGCGATGAAGCGTCGCCGGGTGAGGTCGCCTCCCAGCTGAGATCCCGGTTCTTCATGAAGGCGTTCACGAGTCGATTCGACTCGGAACCGGACCCATCGTCTGGCGTCTGCTGCCCCTTCTGACTGCCCCGCGCCATGTCAGGCAGACTCTGTGACTTCCTCCCTGCCGAGGCCGAGTCCTGCAAAGCCGCCTCCGCGCTGTTGTTGTTGTTGTTCTCCTCCTTGATGCGGGACCGCGACCACCGCCGTGTGTCGCTCGAGCCGACACCTGTGGCCGCGCCCATGTCTGCGCCCATCCTCAGGATCGAGGGTGGGCCGCCCGCGGGCGAGGTCTTGTTCGAGCCCAGGTTTGACCATGTGGTGAGCTTTCCCGGCGAGTCCCTGCTCCCGTCCTGTGCGGCTGAACTCCGATGGAACAGCGGTTGAAGTGCGTCGTCTAAAAAGGGGAATTCAATTAAGTTCGTTTATAAGTCGGAAAAGTTGTCTCCTCTCCCAGTAGTCGTTTTGCTCATTAGTTCTTTAAGTCTGCCGGCAAAAGTTTTTCGGACGACTTGTGCAACTTTCGAATTCCTTCCTCTTTGTTCATTTCTCAGGCATGCTTCGCCGTTTCGTCCACATAACATTTGCTCACATAAAACTTTTCTTCTCCCCTCTGCGATGGTTTTGGCTAAAATGAGACGACGGCACGAGTCACAGCCAACCGCGCATTTGCAGGAGGAAAGTTTCGGAATAAGAGCAGCTTTTATTGTTCAAATAGGACTAAAAGGGGAAGCCAAAGGGAGTGTAGAAAAAGGTCCCCTTCGTTTTAGATGCAAGGAAATTGGAGCATGGGCCGGAAATAACGTTTGGTTTCTTGCTTTGGGCAACTCGTACTCGTTCATGTAAGCCGATCGAGTCGAAATTTGTAACCCGATTGGGAGACTGCATTAAAATTTTATGGCCGCGTAGCTCGAAGGGGTTGCTTGGAAGATAATAATAAAATGTCGTCTTCATGTCGGTTTCCAATTTTGAAAAGGGGAAAGAAACGATATGAAAAAGTGGAAGATCGCTTCTTCAAATTTTAAGAACATGGAAGTATTCCGCCGTTTCCACGAAAACTTAAAAGACAAAGGAGCTGAATAAATTGGCAGCAGTGGAAGTATATTTTCTCCCCTGTTTAAAAACTTCAAATTGTCTTCGTCATGCCTGTTCCATTACGCGACCTTATTTTCCACAGCCAAAGTTTTCGTCGTGACCTGTCAGCATGAGAAATTGACCCCGACAGGATCAAACACGATCAACTCACCTTGCTGAGTGGCCGACGTCCTCAGCAGCAACTGCTGCGCCTGAGCACTCGCCGACGCCGTCATGGACGCGTACAGGCTCTCCGTGGCGTGCCCGCTGAACGTCAGCGTGTAGTGGTTCTTGTTCGCCTTGACCTGCTCGCTGTAGTTGAAGTCTCCCGGGTCTCCCAGGAGGGAGTCTTGAAGGAGAGACTCCCGCAGGGCGGCGCCGCCGGACGCCCCCGGTGCGGACGACGACGCCACGGTCTGCAGTGCGCCGCCGTCCTTGCACGCGCCGGCGCTCGCCTGCATCGATGAGAAGAGCACCTCCGACCTGCAGATGGACATGTCCGTGGACGATCCTCCGCTCTCCTCCTCCTGAAAAAGGGCAAAAATGGGGTTACAATGTGACGTAATTGGGTTTTATTGCGTCGTTTGTGGGTATACATTATTCATTGGGAACGGCATCCAATAAAGTTGAATGTACATACGCATGGAAGGAGGAAAGTTTAAAGTTGTCCTCCTTGTAAGAGTGGAAAGGGGAACATTCCCGCGGGAATAAATGGAAGAAAAGCCGCTGATGGAGTCATGAATCTTCCTCCAAAAAGGGTCGGAACTCGGAAGTGAAAAAGCGGCGGTGGGGGAATTTTTCAATGCTTTCCAAACATGTGCACGTTCGGATATGAGTTTGCGTGGAGGGAAGAAAACAAAGTCGATGAATAAATTTCACGCCTTGTTTGAAGCGTAAACGAAACATGAGCGTACATTTTATTGGCTCATGCTGGGAATAATTATCTTGGGCCACAGGATATACAAACACAGTGGATTTATATACGGAGAGGAGCGCCAAGTGCATTTATAAACTCTTGTCAAATCCACTTTTTGCAAAACACATGTTCAAAGAAGAAAAATCTTGTAAACGTTGCAAAAATATTGCTGCTCTGATTTATCACATCGTGCTGTGTAACCTCTCAGATAGATAAAAGTGATATCAAAGCCGATATCCGGAATATAACGCAGCTTTGCACAGGATCCTGTCAAGGACGACAGTGAATGAGGCTTGAAGGAATTTGCCGAGGGCGCCCATTTCGTATTTAGTGTCAACCCTAAACAATGTTTCCCACAACCAGCGGCATCATTGAATCATCTATGAAAGGAAGTCTATCGATCAAACGTCGCAGGATTAACGCTTTTTGCCCCAATGACAAATATAGAAGAAGTATTGAAGCTTCTTATGCACATTTGCATATATGCGTCTTTTTTGTCCCATCGGGATTGTTATTTACAAACAACGGTGGATGAAAAAAGCACTCGTCAATCATAAATATATCAATTTCCTCCCGCCTCATTTTCTCGGTCGAATATACACATCTAACCTTCGGGAATTTTGACGGGATTGAGATATAGAAGCAAAATTATGCATCAAGTTATTACGGATTAGCCGAAGCAAAACATATCCAATATTTATATATTGTACATGTATAGGGATATTTTCAGGCTATATTTGCATTTTGCGACCAGTGCCATAACTGATTCCATGATTACATCCACACAATATATTGAGGCGAGGCATAAAAAACCTCTAAAAATTGCTCTCCATTTTGTCTTGCTTCAAACAATGATAATAATAAATAATGGCCTGAAAGAAATTGAACCTTGGCTTCTTCGTCTCTCAATGAAGAAAATGCGTTTTGCAATATATTTTCAGACAAAAGGGTATAAGATGCCAATTTCGTATCCATTTTTGCAATTTCATGGGTCTCTGAATCCCAAGATTTACGCTGTCAACGGGCCAACAACCATGAAAAAATGGATTTAGAAGCGATTATGTGCCATGGGAGCAAATTATATATAAACAGCTGCTGAGAGTGCTCTCTCTTGAGCTCACTGCATGTCTGTCTTCATTTAGAGTCCCCGGATTGGCTCCTAAAGCTGTTATTGTTAGACTTGATGCATTGTCGTACTGCGCAAAAGTGTTGCCTTAGCTGCAACAATTTTTATTTCGTGACAACATAAGAGCAGTCGTGATATAGGAGTCACAAAATAATAATAATAATAATCTCACAAAGCTGCATGTTGGAATTTCCTTTCCTTTCTTCCCAGCTTATTCGTCACAGACTTTTGTGTTTGTATGCTGCTGCAGAATGCTTCTTCTCCTCCTCAGAGAGAGTCCTTCTTTTATCAATAATTGAGGCCTAGCTCCACTTTTTGTGTCTGACTTCCTCTAATTTTAACCTTCTTCCCAAACACGACAAGAGCTCCTAAGACTGTTTCTCCCTTTTTGGTAAAAGAAGTGCAAACAATGTCAGAGATTCATTTCACCTTGTATTATTTGCTTTGCTATTATCCAGTTCTATTTGAGGGGCTCCTGAAGGCAATTTTAGGTTTTGTTAACTCTCACTCCAAAATGGATATAAATGGTTCTATTTCGCTTTTTTGTTGGCTATGTGGCCAAAAAGGGAAAACTACATAATGGGCATCAAAGTTTGGTCTTTTCTCCTCCCCTTTCTTGCAAAGATCAAAAGCGTTCTTTGACTCAGGGAATTTCATTTTGAATTCGATTTTAATGACATTACAACTACGCTTAGCATTCTTAAAATTACTTCTCCTTCAAGGATTTCTTTTAAGCGCACATACAAAATGTAGCATTCCGACTAATCGATGTTCAATTAAGGTCATTTAACGCTTCCTTAAGCCTCTTAAAAGTAGTCAATATAATGCGATAATCGGCCTCTTGACGCAAAGTAAACAGAATGAATGTTTGTTTTAGGGCACAAATTAAGAATAACTTACCCCACAGGAGAATGCATAGGCGAGGTCTTCATTCCTGAAGTCCTCAAAGTCGATCTCCGCTAGGTTGGTGTCCGTGGCGATGGGGTCGTGCCTGGGCTCCAGCCAGGCGTACTCCATGTTGCCGGACGAGGACGTGGCCGAGCCGAGCGACGTGGACGCCGCGGTGATGGCCGCGCGCTGCTGCTGCTGCTTGGCTCGGTTGTTGTCGTTGGGCGCGCGCTTGAGCGTGGACGCCGCGGATGAGGAAGGCTGCCTGGGCGGCTTACGCGCTGCTGCCGCTGCTGAGGTGGCCACCTTCGCCGCAGATGCGGTCTTGCCCGTCGTTTTGTTGCTGTCTGAAACGGCCATGGTGGCGGAAAGTGAGTCACACTGGTAATATGATAAATGTCAAGGCCTAATAGTAACACTCTGACGTTGTTGCACTGACGCCATGATTATGTTAACCCGGACGAAACATCACTTCAAACATGCTGCATTGATCACAAAAACACTCCTCTAACGACTAATCTTCGGCTACACCCAAGTCAGTCTCTTCGACTCTTTCATGCTCTGCTCTACATTGCAATATGTTTACTACTAACAGTCAGCGCTGTAGGAAACGAGAGAGAAGGAGAAAGAGAAGAAGAAGAGGACGACGACGAAGCTGTATCATTTTTAAGCTGCTTCGATCTGTGGCCTCCCTCCCTGCTAAACTTCTCCCTCTAGCTGCTCCGGCAGCAGCAGCATCGGCTGAGCGCCGCTGTCTACATGCAATGTGAAGTTGTCCATGCCTTCAAACTAGCTAGCATAGGCGAAGCAGCTGTGAGATTATATATCCATCCTCTAATACATACACGAGAGCTGCTGCTGCTGCCGTAAAAAGACTTTTAGCCCGAAGCACACTGAAGAGACAGAGGTGGATGAGCGGTTATGACGGCGGCCTGGTGGACGCGCGCGCACGTACATATACAAGCTAATAATAATACATAATGACGAGGTACCACCACTAGCAGGCCGAAGGGGGTGAAAGAATGTGACTCAGCCGCAGTAGATCAGGCTGCTTTTTGTCGCATACTTTGTGGCCACCTCCTAATAATCGCATAGCCTGTCATCGTGTCGTCTTATCATCATGTCTCCTTCGTTTTCGCACGGGGTTTTGCAAGCGAGGAATGTTTTATAGAATCTTCTAGGAAAGTTTTCACGCTCACTTTCAGACGTCGAGAGATAGACGCGATGCGACTCTTTTTTTGTGCAAGTGTGTGTGCAAAAGAGATCTTGATTATGCTCAATGCACTCGACTCGATCTTGCGCCGCAAAAGGATTGGAGAAGAAGAAGAACGAAAGCGTGAAAATCGCGAACAAAGGGAGAGAAGTAACAGAACCCCTTTTATGGCAACGTGATTGTTTTGCAACAACCCTTTCTTTGTGGATCGAAAATATGAATAAGATGATCTTTATAACTCTTGTAGGCGGATGATATAACTAAAGGATGGTCAAGTATCATTCCCACAAAACTCTATTTAAACATGCTGAGAAGTTTTAAGATATTACTCGTCTTTTTCTCACTCCATCAACATGTAGAGATGATTTACACTTCCTATGAGCCATTTCTTGTGCAAAACATGCCACATTTACCGAGTCTTATGTCTCTTTAAGCGCTAAAACTGGATTATCCAGTGCTCTCTGCCTCACTGCCTTTTTGCATGCTCTTCAATAATATTGTTGTTACTCAGCCCGCAAAAATGTTGCGTGAAGCAGAGTTCCAGTTTTAGCCATAAAGATGGAACAATAACAACGAGACTTCCAAGTCGTTGCTAAATATTGGCAGATGCGAAACGCTGTATTAAGCTTTAGGGTGGGGTTTTAAAAGGAGCTTTGTCGCGAGCCGATTTTTATATTCATAATAACTTTATTGTTTGAGGTGCAGTAACAGCCTCTGGCGGGTATTGTGTTTACAAAAGTTTGGTTAATTTATTCCCCCTTTGATGGGATTATCCAAACTCCTTTGCTAAACAAGACTTTAATAAAGAATATAATCACTTTTTATCCGATTATAAAGTTGTTGTGCAATATATTTTATTCCCTTTAGCAGGCTGACCATGAATTTTGTACACAATAAAATGACCATTTGAACGTAGAATTGTGCAATCTTTTCTTCTGTCTATTTTATTTTCAATTATAAGCGGTATAAAATCATGGTAGCAAAATATGATGTGGCAAAATGGAATTAATAACACTGCATATGCCAGTCACATTTGAAGTAATAAAGACACTTTAATGGTAATATAGGACTGAGATATGAAGACAATATGCAACAGACAGAGGAAGAAGCGACGAAGCCTGTCATTAAATTGTAATATTACCTCTCTCTCTCTCTCTCTCTCTCTCTCTCTCTCTCTCTCTCCTCAGAATGTCTGGTTGCATAAAACGTTAAAAAATAAGAACCATCATCATCATCAATGTGGCATTAGCTCATCCTCCAAATGAAAGAAGAAGCCATAAAAAGAGTCTCACATTCTATAAGCTGCAAAAAGTCGTTTCAAAATGCAGCTTTGGAGTGGCATTTTGCGGCTTTTCTCTTCCAAATAAGTATGATTATTGCTGCACGAATAAGGCAAAGGAGAAGACACTTTTACTCAAGCATATACATCATATATGTATTTGGAAGCCGGCTTTGGCAATAGCCAATAGCAGCGCTCCCCCAACTGATGATTCATGCGCAAAGATTGCTGCCGCCGTTGAAATAACAGCTGGGCGTTCAAAGCGATCTTGAAGCTGCTGTGCAACGGTTTTGAAACATCCAAAACGTCAAAGAGGTGATTAGATATGAAATGCACAAAGAGTGGCAGCTTTAAACCATTGGCTGTGGACTCGTACGTAGATGTTCGTTTTCAATCAAACTTTCTTGAAAGTTAATAAAAATGAGGAAACGCCCAATCAAAGTCAAAATCTTTGGCATCGATCAGATTGTTGCTCCAATTTTTTAAGTCTATTCCACAGATTAGAGTTTTCACTTTTTAATGCGATTCTGTCTGAAAAGAAGAAGCAAAAAGTCTCTTTTTCCAGAGAAAAGAAGCTTTGGAATGTGTCAAAAGATTGCTCGGAATTGATTCTCAGAAAACATAATCTTGGGAAAAGAAGAGCAAATATCAATTGAGCATTGAATCCAAGTTTGATATCATCGCTTGTAAACAACCCTCTGGAAAACAATCTCTTTGTTTATGAACGAGCTCAAACCGCGAACGAATCCATTGTTTCCAGGTCCATTATTATCACATTGGGGTGAGTAGGTGAAAGTGATTCTTGCACTTGCGTGTCATGAAAACGTCTTTGTGTTGATCGTGATCAATCCAGATCGGTCACAATTCCAGGAAATGCGGTTCATAAACAGGAAACATAAAATAAATACTCAGTGATTTATATTGGACTATCTATGCAGATTTTGTTCAATGAAATGACCTTCTTTCATCCATTGGCTCTATTGGCAAAAACGAGGATGAAGAGTAAATATCTCATTTTCCGTCAGTGCAAAAATCGAAAATCGATTGCAGATTCCAAGTAGAGCAAAAGGTTTTTATTAAAGTTTTACACGGTATTGTTAATTACACCAGATTTCGGAGTAGAATAGTAGTTGTCTCATCTCCTATTTCATCCAAAAAGAAGCGGAAATTAGTTCAAAAAAGTGACATAATGATATTTTCTCCTCATTTTCCCACAATGCATGAAATATGGAGAGGAGATCGTCATCACCAAAATCTACATTCTGCAGACAAAAGAAGTTGAAATTCAACTGATGAGAGAACAGGATAACTCGACAGGGTTGTTGATGCATATTATAAAATCCAGTTATTGTACAGACAACCACCTACACACGTTTTAGATGCTGCGAATTGCGTCATTGGTGTTGAAAGAGTTGAATAAGATTCATGATAGGCAAAAGAATATGTTTTATTGACGCCATAAATGATATTCCCCATTTGGGTTTGCAGCATCATTGCGTCCAAAGATGGATATATGACGAAAAATGATTGCAGCAGTAGCAGCTCTTATCTTTTCCGGCCTCCTCTCAAATGACCACACACATTACATTACAGCAAATGTTGGTCTTTTCTTCTTCTTGGTTGTTGTTGATCCCCAAAGGATTTGCTGTCGTGATGGAAGAAAGAGAAGAAAATTGTACATATTGTACATCAACATTCAAGGCCAGCGGCAAACACCAACTAAGCCTAGCTGTCTGTGAGAACCCATTAAAAAACTTTTCTAGAGACACATCATGTGACCAAAGAAGATACAAACGAGACATTTATAATGCTAATGAGACACACAGTGTGGAACAAGATTCGTCTGTTGGTCAACAACACAATGCCAGCTGCACTCCATTGGATTATGTAGAGCTGGGCTGGAGGGGGAAAGGGTGCGTTTAATTGGATTGAATTAATGGACCGAGCGGAGAATGCACAGATGCCACACAAACAGAACCTATCAAGTCCAGGCATCACTATAAGCACCACTTTGGTCCCTCATAATCAGATGCATTGCACACACAATCAAAGAAAGACGTTCTCTCTGACGTTTGCATTAGTCATGCAGTGAATGAAGTCGACCCATTTCTTCCCGAAACAGACGTCCATTCTTACTTGAGAGCGAGGTCAACTAATGGTCTTTCTTTTGCTTGCACGTCCACACTACTCACAAAGAGTGGTAATCCACGTCTCAGGCCCAGCTCTCAAGAAGAAGTCATCTCTTCTTCCGGAACCGCCGCAGTGCGCCAAGGCATCGCAGCATCACATACACACGACTACTGCCCAGATGGGAGCCGAACATTAATATTCAAAATGACCAAAAGAAGGCTTTCCTCGGGAGATTGGAATAATAATCTCAGCCTTTGTGTCAGCAGCGGATTAAATTAACCCCCTTAACATCATCTATCTTGCTTGCTCCATTATTATTATCTTTGCAAAGGCAATAAATAACCTCAATGCAGAGAAGCCAAGAATATCTTACACGCAAGAAAACTTTAAACGGGCGGCGCAGTAACTCACGTCCATATTGTATGTACTATAGTCTGCATTTTCTTCTTCCCCTTTATTGTACAAAAGGCTTAAGTTTATGACCCTTCCCTTCCCTCTGAGGTAAATGAAACGAGTTTAGCAATATTAAGAGACATGAGAAAGCGTCACTTATCTAAATTACAATCTTGACCAAACTATTTAATAGAGTTGAAACGAGCTTTTGGCACGTACGTTTATTATTAATGCATTTTCAGCAGCCCCTATTGCGGCTTTCTTGATCAAAACAAACAATAATTGCTCCATAATGATCACCATCCATCAAAGGCTGTTTTGACAGGAAAAATCCAGCCTTCGTCGATCACAAATCGATCAAAGTGGAAAACAATTACACGTTGAAGAAGAACCAATTCATGCCTCCTCCGATTCGCGGAAAGAGCCTTTTCTCTGCTTTCTTTCTTCCTCTTTCCATTCGACGTCATCAAGGCCTAGTAACGATCAAACAATTCAAACCCGGAACACAATCGCTGAGTAAGGAAATACAATTACCATAAAGTAGGCAAATATCAGCTTTCTATCGCTCCCATACTCATAAACACTGAAGGTCCCTAGATTGCAATCGGCTCAGTCTTACCTGGTTGAGTAAATTCTTGTTATTGTTGTTGTTGTCTCACTAGCGCTCGTCTTCCATGGTCGCAGCCGCTCCTCCATCACTTAACCTGCCTTTGTTATCTTTTGAGTCCCTTTTCTTCTTTCTTCCACTGGCGGTCACTTTAATAATTGATTAGCACATGCTGCGGTAACACCAGCCTCACAATGGGGCACAATCACTCAAGATTCTTGCAGATGATGAAGAAGAGTCAGCTTCTTACTCTCGTCTCACCAACGAAGCACTGAAGAAACAGCGCCACACACGAGCCTTTGGTGGAGTGTGAAAGCAAAGGCGCGGCGAATGCCACAACAGCAGAGCCAGGGCTATTACACTATACTACTCCAAGCACCAGCTGCTGCAAAGGCCAGAGCACACCCGTCCCAAAGGCTTCTTTTTGGAAGCACACCGTTTTGCTTTCTCGACTGAGCCTTTTCTTGTAGGGTGTGCCGCCGCCCTCTGCACCAGTGGCTGGGGCAAGCAGCGCGTGAGCTGTCTTCGTCCTGCTGCTCAAGGCTGCAGGCATTCAGAAGTAAAGGGGTCCATGCAGCTAAAAAGCCTTTATTGACACACGCCCGCTGCACTGGTGGAGCTACGAACGTGAGTTCCAATCGATCTAGTGTAGTACAGTAATGGAGAAGAAGAAGAGCTTTCCCGGGAAACGAAGATGAAGAATCCTCTTTTGTGCGTGTGCGCGCTTTCTTCTTGTTGCATGGTCCGCCAACTTCCTTTCTTCCGGAGATTGACGTAGTCAACTCGGAGAAGATCCGGTGCCACTGCAATAATGTTGAAGGAACGCCCACATTGAACTCTATTCTCCCAGCGTCATATGTAATGGAAATACTGTTAATTGCTTATGATACTTAAACAAGTGTCTATCTTTTACGGTCACATTTTATAGCTCCCTGTACTAGTTGGAACAAAACTTTGCTTAAATATTTTTTTGCTAGTGAGACCGTTGTTTATGCCGTTCAAGAAAGTTCTTCTCATGGTGAAGAAACTGGTTTTTGCGCGGCCAAATGGAGCTCACTCCTCCTCCAAGGTTGCCAGCATGTCCACACTGCACTGAGTACACAAGAGCGCGCGCTCAGCTGCTTTCTCTTTTACTTCTTCTTCGTCTTCGTCTTGGAAATTGTAAAAAAGGGACTCTGCGACCAAAGTTGTCTGAGCTGGTGGAAAATTGCTCTCGTTCTTTCTCTCAGTGGGCGTCGGCGAGGGCGACTTTGTTCCACTTCTTATTTGCGATATCCTCGGTGTTTTTTTTGCAGCAGAGCTGTGCAAAATAGACTCTCCCGAAACAAACCGATTTCCAGCTTTTATTGAGAGTTGATGTTATGACTGCAAATGGGATTGCTTTTTGGAGAACGTTTAATTACATGGTAGCTCGTATCCTGAGGCATGTTATTGTGTGTAGGAAGGTGTGTTTTTATAGGAGGAAAAGAGCCATTCATGCACTGCTGAAGTGGCTGATATCGAATATCCCCAAAAGGCTGCCTACACATTTATTTTCCTCTTTCTTTTCAGACATCTGTTAGTGATACTAAGCGAGATGGATAACGCATCACTTTGTTATTGTTTTACAAGGAAAACATATTGGTTTAGGCCAAAAACCTATTTGCCATATAAAAGAGAGAGCCTTCTTCCTCCTCTTTCTTTGTGATGATGATGGTGTAGTGCCCATTTTTGTGTGTTTCTGCAAGTAGAAATCATCTTTCTGTGTTAGCACATGCTACATGGCATGAAGTAGGAAATACAAGGAAATGGGCAACATGCAGCTAGCTTCTAGTTCTTCTTCCTACTTCCACTTCCTTTCATGATATGACGGTAATAACACTCAGCTTCCTCCTGCTCATGCCAGTGAGCCCCAGAGGCTGAGAAAGAAGAAGAAGAAGAAAGGGAATGAGGATATTCTTTATTCTCGGCACAACGTGGAAGAAGAAGAAGAAGTAGAAAGGGAAAGAAATGAAAGCATGTGCTGCTATATACGACGAGAAGGATTCTTTTGCAGCTTCTTAGACAACGCCCACGGCTGTGTTACGTATAGAGATGACGGAGAGAGAATGAAGGGATACTACTACTACTACTATTGTGATAATGACTCCTAAGATCCCATCTGTTCTATATACGGAGCTAGGTAATAAGAGTAGAAACAACGCCACTTGTGCAAATGCCGAAGACGGATGGATTTCGGGAAAGAAACAAAAAAGCTAACAGGGTCCGCTCGGGTAATATATGCGCCGCTTTCACCCGATATGCATAGCTTATTATGCCTTTAATGGCCATGCCACGACGTAATAACCGCGTCGTTATGTGGGAGGGAAATAGGTCTAGGGCCTGCTCTTTAACGGTGTGTGCAAATCGTATTACAGGATCTCGATGGCAAAGCCTTGGATAATTGCTAGCTGTGCAGCTACTTCATCTGCAATGACAGTTTCTTAATTTCGCCCGCGCAGTTTTCTGCTCCCCTCGGGGGATTCATCGATGAAGGACGGTGGCTTCGCTTTCGCAATAAATAGATGCTCGAGGGACTTCCATTAACTCGCAAAGGTACAGCTGAAGAGGGGTAGCCGGCGGCGGCGAGTCGCTCTTTCTAATCGAGAGTCCCCTCATATACCGAGAGCGACTTTTGAATAATATCCATAGGGGGTCTATAAAGAAAGGGACTGTTTTGTATTCCATAAGGACTTCGATCAAGCAGCCTCGCATCCTTCTTAAAAGCTACTCAGCCACACCGGATGCGTCCTCGATTAAAGCCGACATTTCCTTCTTTCGCCGTGACCGGAGTCAGGGCTGACATTTTATGTGTAGAATAGCAAAACAGATGGAACAATGTCCTTAAAGAGAGGACTAATTTGGCAACCCTGCTTTAGTGGAAGAGCCGTTCCAGACACATGTCGATCCTCTTTTCCCTCCTCTGGACTTCCTGCTGTTTTTGAACTGCTGCAGTTCCCCCTTTTCTCTATTCGGACGACGACCAAGAGATCCAGGAGGAGGATGGAAAATGGGCCACATTTGAGTCAAAACTCCCAAGGGGGATTTCAGTCTCTCTTCGTCTTCTTTCTCTCTGTGTGTGAAAAGCACCATTCTCAAAGATATAGCTGCATAAAGCTCTATTTTTCGTGCTCGGTCCACTCAAAAGGGTTTAACCCCGTTTTCATCGTAAAAGGGGGGCTTTAGAATTGCAGCCCCTCAGGTGTATTTTTATACGCTACATTTCCTTAGAATGGTTCAAGAGCTGGCTGCGGATAAAACTACTTTAGAACGTCTTCATTGATAAGGAGAAAGCAGACGACGATCCATTTCAGTTTTGAGCCGTGATCCATCATTTAAAAAGCGATCTGTCCGTGACACTCTTGAAAAGTCAGTCTGTGGAAAAAGCAGCTGCAGCAGACGCGATATAATTATAGTTTCTAACCTTTAATGAATTGCGTGTTATGTTCGTATTTTCACACGAGGCTCCATTCGCATATCGTGCAAACTTTTTTTAGTTGGTAATCGCCTTCCTTTCTGCAAAGGCCACTCGGGACGCGGACGTTCGTTTGCAAGAAGTGGAAGAAGCTTCGTGCACGCACATTGGCTGTATGCAGCCGAGGGAAGATTGAGGAAAGAAAAAGTAAAAGGCTTCTAACCTTGAACAAAAGTCCCCTTTGCAGTTTTGAGGGACGATTAAACAATATTGTACTGTTCGTGAAGGTAAAAGTTTACTTGCTTTTTTGTTGCATATGTTTTAGAATATACAAATATTAGCTTCCCCTTTCAGGAACTAACTGTAAATGAAATATATGACCAATCATTTTGCCACTCCCGAAGATGAATTATGTACGAGTCTGATGTATACAATTTCTCTCGTGTCTATTTGTCAGTCAATCATAAATGTATCTACACCATCCACAAAAACAACAAACATCATCCCCATACTTTCTCTACTGACTTCCCTAGATCATCTAGCAAGAGGAGATGGCTTTAGCTTCAAAGAGATTGACGTCCAGACCCTAGGAAAAAAGGCTCACACCCGATCCCGTCGTTCAGTAATATCCGATTTTTGCTGGTCAACCATGCTCAAAGGGACGCTCAGGATTAGCCTAATGAATCCATCAAAACGAATTTTTGAAATGTTTTTCCATCGGGCAGAAACAGTCCCTAAACATCAAATGCATCCCGTCGTCCTACCACAGGTTAAAATGCCAGAAACAAGGACCCTCGTCAACCCACCATAATAAGGTCACACGAATGTGTAAGGTCACGTGGTTCCTTTAAAAAAAATTTTTTTTACTAATTTTATGATACACTGACATATTCCCCACACGACGGAAATATTTCCGTCAGGCCAGCAGCACGACGGAATCTTGTTCTCGTCATCCCATTTTTTTGGTATAGAGTATAGCTTGGATTAAAGATTAATATTTATCTTTAATCCAAGGAGTATAGGCTCTCGAAGTTGCAAACGTATTCCCAAAAGATGCCATCCAAAACTTCTTTAGTGGGGTACCCTGAAAAATAAAAGAGTGCAGCAGAAAACAGCCGGGTCCAGCTATAATATCTTAAGTAAAGTAGATACATTTTGCAGCACGACGGAAATATTCCCGTCAGGCCAATGGCACGACGGAAATATTTCCGTCAGGCCAGTAGCACGACGGAAATATTTTTCCGTCAGGCCAGTAGCACGACGGAAATATTTTTCCGTCAAGCCAGCAGCACGACGGAATCTTGATTCCGCCAGGCCAGTAGCACGACGCAATCTCGAACGGTCCTGCCATTTTGTTTTGAAGTTGTGAACGGAAGCGTATTCCCAAAATATGTCATCCAAAACTTCTTTAGTGGGGTACTTAGAAAAGTAAGAGGGTACCCGAAAGACAGCCACGTTTGAAAAATTCTTGCTAAGAAGATGGATACATTAATTGAACCTAACCTAACCGGTACCTTAAAAAAGTAGAGTCCGAAAAGATGTAATCCATAACTTCTTTAGTAACAAAACGGAAAAAAATAGAGTCCCAAAAGATGTCAATCCAAAACTTCTTTAGTAGGGGAAAGGGGAAGCCGAAAGTAGGAGCTGACAGTTTTGTCATCAAAGCTAAATTATAGGCTTGCTCAGAGATTCTTGATGTAACCAGAGATCCGAAACGTACGTTTGGGTAATGCCCGCCAAAATTTGAATTATTAGGCGTA
>LR138308.1:4048-17390 GCA_900659605.1 Tisbe holothuriae | reverse complement strand
ACCTTGATTGACATAAAGCAATCATGTGGTTGGTATAGTCATAGAGCTCTGTAAACCTGGAGAAACGGCGGCCACGATTTTTCAGAAATCCAACTTGGCGGTATTTTACATTGAAATACCAGTAATAAAATCTCTAGAGAATGCTCTAATTAGTTATGTCTGAAAATATTGTGTTTCTAGCGTTCATCATCTTTGATTGGCTTCAGTTGGAAGGTTACTTCATAAACAGTACATACGGCGGAAATTCTGACCCTACTCCCGCCAGGGTAAAAATTCCATTTTTGCCATTTCACATTGAAATGAAAAATGTTATTAATAAAGTTGGACTATATTTGTATGACAAACAAAAGCTTTTTTATGACTTAATGCCGTAATATTACTCTGGGGAATTTAAATGAAGATTTTCAAAAATCGCCTGGCGGGAGTAGGGTCAGAATTTGACCTGTATGTAGTGTTTATGTACTACCCTTTCAAGTCAGTTCCAGCTCAAACGCTCATAGTGATATGCGTCATATTCAGGGATATATATAATTTGACCATTCTCTACAACTTTCTTTAATGCCATTTTGCTCTAAAATTGCAGCAAGTACGATTTTTGAACATTCCTGGCCGCCGGTTGTCCAGGTATTTAGCGGTCTATGTTTAAGGTAAAGAAGTTCTAAAAATCATAATATCTGTTTAAGCTAAATTTTACTCCATTTTTTAAATTGATAATACAATCCAAAACGGCATCAAGGCCTTGTTTTTTCTTCTTTTTGTAGAGATGGTCAAACGTCTATCTGTCGTCCCCAACTGCATTTGCATATTATGCTTCCTGATCCCTGTATGCAGTTTATAACCATTACCTGCAGTCCTGACTGCCCTACAGCAGCATTGGGCTTCGTAAAGCTCTTATCCTTCATGACGGTGTTAATCTGATCCCGGCTGCTATTGGTCTGAATCGACTCACGGAGACTCATCGACATGAGCAGCTCGTTGCTCAGCTTCTGCTTTCCGTACTCGACGGCGCCACTCGTGATGAGGACGCATTCGCGGCCGTTGTTCTGGAGTTCAGCGACCTGTTGAAAGACAGAGCAATGTAATATAAGTACATAGTAATTTTAATTTTCTCAGTATCATTTTATCTCAGCCACATTAATGTTTAACTCTGTGATCTGAGCTGCAGTCCTACGATTGTGTCTTATTAATATATTTCATTTAAAATTGTTTAATTCAAACTAGATCTGGTACAAAATGAATCGTCGCATGGGGCCTAGCGCCTGACATACGACATAAAAGTACTATAAAACTAAATTGAGTTTGCAGTCCTATGGACACACAGCGAATATTTACCTGTTCGACGATGGTAGCCAGACGTCCCAGCGCCAGCCCGTTCCCGTCCTGCCTCGTAATAACGGCGCTTCCGAGCTTGATGATGACTCGTTTGGCGTCCCCGAATTGGGTGCGGTAGAGCGGGGCGTGGCCGTCAGACGGGTGGTAGTTACCTATAAAACATATTGACATTAGTTTTTATTAAACAAATATATATTTGCTATGCATCCCTTTTTATATATTTTAGGGCACTACCTTTTCAGGTTCATTACAATAGCACGCCACACATGGGCAACTTGTGTGGCAGCTTTTTGGAGAGCGATTGAAAAACCCCGGGATTCGAACCCCCAACACCTTGCATGGAAGTCTCGCACGCTAACCATTCCGCCACAAGCTTTTGCTCTTACATTAGTTATAACTGGATATAAATGTAAGTGCAAGCATTACTAGTAGTTTTTGAATGTAATGAAATTACTGTAATTTCAAGGTTTTAAGAAAATGTAATTGTATTTTGATAAATTTTATGACTTCATGTATTGTAATTTTGTAATTCACTGCACTGAAAATTACAATTAGTACTACATAAAAATGTAATTATAAACAATTTTTCAGACATTTCAAATGCAATGAAGAAATGTAAAGAATTACATTTTTGAGCAAAGTAATGGTAATGTAATTTGCCAAAATAAAAGTAATTTTGTATTTATTGCGTAATTGTAAATTAAGGCAGCCATTCACATAATTGCCCTCGGTCGTTGAAATCTCTTAATTTAGTTTCTAAACTTATCTTAACTTTGTTTTATATATACATTGCATTTGTATACTAAGTCTTTATGTCTCTATGGCTAACAATTACTATTATATACTTTTATATTGGCTGAAGTGTTGTGGGAATACCAAAATTATATACTTTATATTCTGTATAATTTAATTCTAACAAATATACTGCAAAGTTCTGCATTAAGTTCTTTCCAATATTTTTATACAGTAGTTGCATGATGCAACACTGGATAGGCGCAAAAAGGATCAAAAACATTAATGCAGCAATCAATATGCAACTTTTGCTTCTGTAAATGCATTTTACATCATTCTATATCTTATGTGATACAAACTGTCTAAATTAACAATATGACAATTCTGACTTGCCAAAAAATATATTTGTAGCATGCATATCGTGACATCGACATAATAGTTCACCGACTCACCCCGATATACGTTACGAAGTTGCCAGGCTACGTAAGTAAATGTTCTCCTTTTAACACTAATTAGAGCCATGATAACGTTATGATATCCTAGATATATATTATCTAGGATTCCTTAGCTATATTAAATGTTTCTTGTAGTAATAATCAGTTTGGTTGCGTCTTATTTGCATCTTCTTTGTCCTTAAACTACTGACACGCGCAGCGTGTGTTTCAGAAAGGGAGGGAGAGTGAATTCTAAAATCCAGTGTGTTCTAGTTATATCCACCTTCCCAAGGACGTTTTACCATACTAAAAAATATAGGCCCATGATCCTTCCTCCTTTAGTCAACACGTATGCATTGGCTAGTGCGCATATACGCAGAGTCAGTGTCCTGATAGTTACATCAGAATATGTTGCCTGTACGGGAGCATACGAGTATAAAAAGAGAGAATCATTTTGGGACTTTATTGCGCGTTCTGCTTACATTTGAAAAGTAATTTAAGAATTTTCTCGTAAAAAATGAATTTTCAGTCCATTTTGAAAGTATTTTATTAAGTAAAAATTACAGTATTGTCATTAATTACTTTTTATGGGGAAAAGTAAATTTGTAATTTAGTGATGCCGGGGAAAATGAAACCTCGCCTGGTATTAGTTCCTAATTTTTCTTGTATTTATCCACAATTTTTTCAAATTTGATTATGCTTATAAACCAGCCATTTGTCCAAATCTGATCCATTTCATGAAGTTGAACTTAAGGATCACAATTGGACTAAAAACTTGCCTGTGTTATTTCTCGTATATTATCCATTCCCAAGCATTGGGAAGAATTACATTTGAAAAGTAATTGTTAAAATTTTCATGGAAAATGTAATTCTCGAGGTAATTCAGATGTAATTCTATGTTATTGTAACTCCTAGAATTACGTAATTCTTGACTTTTCTAAACAAATGTAATTGTAATTCTTGTAAAATAAATGTAATTTCCCAATGCTTGTCCATTCCCTTGTCCTTTTACTTACCGTTCTCATAGTTGTCCACTTTGTTGATGTTTCCATTCTCGGTGACGGAGATCACCTTGTTGGTGGACATGGCCCGGATGTTGGCTGCGAGGTTGGACGTGGGCATGGCAAAGTTGCGGGTGGGGATGACGGGCTAATAGAGAAAAGGGAAATATCAAACTTGGGAAGAATTACATTTGAGAAGTAACTATTAACATTTTTGGGGAAAATGTAGCTTTAATTCGTGATTTTCTTAACAAATATAGTAGTTAAGCTATTTTTACAAAATATAATGTAATTTTACAATCTTTTTGTTTGTTTGTTTTATGTTTAGTTAGGCCGTGTCTACACTGGAATACGCTAAGAATATTATTCTCTTTTTATTCCTCCTTTTTCCACGGCAGTGAGCCAATCAAAAAAGGAAGGAATAACATTCTCATCTGAGAGAATATTATTCTCCTCCATGAGAATAATATTCCTCCTTTTTTACTACTGTTTGAGGAATATATTCCGAAAATATTCTTCATTTTTATTCCAATGTAGACACGGCCTTATACACGTTAGACGGAACATACAGAAATTACATGGTTTTAAAACCCTTACCCTGACAGACTCCGTCTTCATCAATCCACGGATGTTGTTAGCAGTGGTAGAGCTTGTCCGCATATCGGTGGCCTGCCTGCCGCTGGCTGCCACACGAAGGGACTGGCCGCGGAGGCCAGACTGGGCGGTAGAGCACCTGGAGAAAAGTTATTATAACAGAGTATCATTCGGCTGTCCAAAGGATAAGAAGCAAAAGATGTCAAATCAATGTGGTGTAATTCTATATAGAGATTGAAATAAGCATTCAAAGGAGTCCTTAACCTCATAAGCACATTAATAGTATCATTACAGAGCATAAAACACACGTTAAAAGTCTTTGTTGTCTCTTCTGAAGAGTTACAATTTTGGATAGAGAGCTCTTATCATTTGGACAACCACATTCTACGAATTGTTTTATATGTGTTTTGGCTGCATTAGGAAGTTAAAAAGGGTAGAAACGTTAAGAAATATTATAGAGCTTTGTACTACTTTGCTTTGCATTACATTAACAATACTTTCTATAAAACATAATGCCTAAAATGTGTCAAAAAAGTGCACTCATGTTGCCAACATTGGAATTGGGAAATTCCATCTATTTTACAAGAATTACAATGACATTTTCTCGGAAAAGGCAAGAATTACGTAATTCTATGAATTACAATAATATACAATTACACCTGAATTACCTCCAGAATTAAATTCTCCATGAAAGAAAAAGTGTTATAATTATTTTGCAAATGTAATTCTTCCCAATGCTTAACTTTTACATATCAGATTTTTTTTTACTTCCCGGATTGCCCCTGGCCTAATCCCCGCTACTGTTATTTCGCGGCTTTCGGTTTATTCCAAGGTACTACCCTTTCGGGTTCATCCACCAGGCCGCCTTATGGCTTATCCTCTATTTGGACAGTGTCCCCCTTTCACCCCAGAGGTGGGGGAACTCCTGCCCAGAGGTGTTATATTAACAATTATATATTACTTTAATTAGTAGCCTATTATTTATGATTTTTTTGTGATGTAGTTTACTTCCAGCTTATTTTCCAATTTATGCATTTGCTGCTGTCGTATTTTACCAAATTTATCCCCGCCATTACATAGTGCTTCGTCCAACATATCAGGGCAGTCTGTGACATGATTACATTCGAGATCCTTTGGAATCCTTCCATTCCCATCCATACATGCTGACAAAGACTCTCCAATGATCCTCTTGATGTTCACCACGTGAGGCATTGGACCCAAAGTCTCACACATTATGTGCTCATCCGATGCATCATGACAGTTTATGACGTGGTCACACTCTTTAAATATTGGGATTGTTTGGCTATCCGTTAGACACTGAAACTGCTCGTATTCACATTGTTCATGCTCATCACAATGCGCATAGCCATCACATTCAAACTGTTTTCCAATTAGTTGTGTCTGATGTTTACAACGGAATTTATCATAGGCACAGTTGATGTGCTCGTCTGAGCCATCATCACAGTCTATGACCCCATTGCAAACCTTGTCCGGGTGGATGGTTTGAAGTGATTGAGAGGAGCATTGTTGGATGCATCCAGGGCCTTCATCAGATTGGTCTTCACATTCATATATTCCATTGCAAATGATGTGCGATGGGATGTCTGTGTTATTCCCATTGCAATTGTTCATTAGCCGACAATGTTCCGCCTCATCTGATCCATCCCCGCATTGTTCTATTTTGTCGCACTTCTGTTGTATTGGAAGATAAATATGGTCTTTATGACATGTGAATAAGTAAGGGCAATTTTCATGTTGATCAGAGCCATCAGGGCAATCTAGGGCTTTATCACAAACATTAAGATGTGGTATCTTTTTGCTGCTTGATTGACATTGGAAATTGTGACTACATTCAGAATGCTCATCGGAAAAATCTATACGATCAAAGTGCCCGTTGCATTCTTTACTTCTAGGTATTGTTTGATTAAAGTACGTGCATTGAAAATAACACTCTGCTGCCTGCCTTCCCTGACAATTTACACTTTGGCAGGTATCAGCAGCTTCATCAGATCCATCAATGCAATGTCTAACTCCATCACACACTAATGAGGACAAGATTTCTTGCTTGGTGTATGAGCAATTGAAAAAATCTTGACTGCCGTAACCAGGACAGTTTAAATGTTCATCCGAAGCATCCTTGCAATTTGCATCATTATCGCATGCCCATGAATGTGGGATGGTATCAGTGTAATGTTTGCATTGAAAGGCTGGACAATGGTCGTCTTCATCAGAGTGGTCTTTGCAATCTCTGACTCCATCGCATTCTTTGTTCAATAAGATACTTTCATTTGTAAATTTGCACTGAAAATAGCAGTTGCCATGCTCATCTGAAGCATCCATGCAATGGTTTACACCATCACATACATAAGCTAGTAGTATAACTTGATTTAGTGTTGAACATTGAAAAAAGTCCCTTGGGGTGTAAATAGTGCAATTTGGATGTTCATCTGTAGTATCAACACAATTGGGTATATTATTACATTCATGTTTCTTTAATAAGCTCTCATTTGTAAATTTGCAATGGTAGCATGCTTCTACTTCATCAGAAGAGTCAACACAATGCTCTGTGTCGTCACAAACCAAATCCCACATAATTTGTTGGTCACTTGATGTACAATTGTAAAAATCATCCATGTTATACTGAAGGCAGCCTAAATGTTCATCACTGGAATCTTTGCAATTGACAATTCCATCACATTCATGCTCAATTGAAATGTTTTCAAGAGAGTATTTGCATGGCCAACAACCTTTGGTTTCATCAGAAGAGTCTAAACAATTTTCAGTTCCATCACACAATGAGGCATCAAGCATCAAGACAATCAACACGGCGGTTACATTCCTGAGATTTGTGAATACTTTCATTAACATACTTGCAATGCCAACACTCCTGTGGAAATTCATCAGATCCATCTATGCAATCTTCAATTCCATCACAGAATAAATATTTATGGACTGATTGATTGTTGGATTTGCAGTCCATAAAGTGACTTCTTGAGTACCTACTGAATCCAAGGTGTTCATCAGAGCTGTCAGTACAATCTTTCTGCATGTCACATTAATAATCTACATGAATATATTCTTTGGAATGCTTGCATTGCAAGCATATTTCATCAGACCCATCAATGCAATCTTTTCTCTCGTCACAAACAAGGTGTTTCAAAATTGACTGATTATTTGCACTACAGTTGAAAAAGTCATCATATGTGTATTTGCTACAACCTGGGTGCTCATCAGAAACATCTATGCAATCTAAATTTGTGTCACATTCCTGTATATTATGAACAGAATCATTGGAAAATCTACACTTAAAGTTGCAAATTTCATCAGATTCGTCCAAACAATTTGACCAACCATTGCAAACATTCATTAAGTGAATTGTCTGATTATTATTGGTACAATTAAAGAAGTCGTTTTTGTCATAAATACTGCAGCCAGGGTGTTCATCAGAGCCATCAAGGCAAAATGGGTATCTGTTGCATTCCTCAACCTGCTTATGAAACAACTGTCCCTTTGAATGCTGACAAGGTAGACAATTCTCATCTGACTGATCCATGCAATGATCAGTTCCATCACAAAGAAAGAAATAGAGTACCGTCCAATTATTTGTCTTCGTTATATTCATTGCAACCATAATGTTCATCAGAGGCAAATGGACAATCAGATTTACCATCACATTCAAAATCCTTGGGTATTGAAACCTTGCCATATTTACATTCAAGCATCAATGCAATTATTAGTTCCGTCACATTCTAAATCCCATAATATTGACTGGTCGTATTTCTTACAATTAAAGAATTCATATTCTGCATATTGTTCGCAGTTGATGTGCTCATCAGATCAATCATGGCAATCAAAATAGTAATCACATTCTGAATCTGCATCAATCGTCTCATTAGAAAACTTGCAATGGAAACAGTTTAGGGGATCTTCATCAGACGAATCGAGGCAGTTGCTATTTCCATCGCAAACATAATCATAGTTTATGATCTGATTGTGTGTGGAACATTTGAAAAACTTGCTGCTGTAATCGCAAAACTCATGTTCATCAGAAGCATCTTTGCAATCTGCTTCATGATTACATTCATACTCCATTGGTATGTATTCTAAAGTATGAAGGCACCTGTAGAAACACTGGGCTCCTTCGTCAGATTTGTCTAAACAATATAGTTCTCCGTTACATTGAAGACTGGACATAATGGATTGATTTCCTGAGCTGCATTCAATAAAATCATGCTCGTTAGCCCCATTACATGCTTTGTGTTCATCAGAAGCATCTTGGCAATCAGTTTTTCCATTACACTCATTGCTAAGTGATACATTTTTAGGTTTATATTTGCAATTGAAATATTTGCATCCAGCATGTTCATCAGAATAATCTTTACAGTGCGGCGTAGCATCGCACAAGTAAGAAGAGTGTACAATCTGACCTCCTGTGTCACAATGGAAAAAGTCATCATATTCATACTGTGCACATAACAGGTGCTCATCTGAGGCATCCAAACAATCGGCAGTGCCATCACAGACAAATCTTTGAAGAATTGTCTGATTGAGACGGCTGCAATTGAAGAAGTCCTCCATTGAATATTGCTTGCAATCAAGATGTTCATCAGTTGTATCCTGGCAACCACGTTCACCGCTACATTCATATTTCCTTGGTAGCAATTCGTTTGTGAATTGACAAGTAAAGCAGTTCGCTTCGTCGGATCCGTCTACGCAATCAGTAACATTGTCACATTCGTAGTATGTGTAATTGTTTATTCCATTGCTACATGTGAATAGGGCATGAGCACCCCAGGGGGAAAAGTAGAGGAAGAGGAAGGTGTGAAGGATCCTCATCCTACGAAATGTGTACATCAAAACTTTGGAAATTAGGTTTAGTCTTGGTCTTGGCCATAAATTCCTTGTCTTGACAGGGCCGGGTATACATTGCGGCCTCGTTCCCTGAAACCCATACTACTCACCCGAGGTAACTTGGAGACCTACCTTGAATATTGGCCATTTATTCACAAACAAAAATATAAAGTGTTTACACTAACTACAGGGTGTTTCAAAACTCGTCAACTCATTAAGAATGTTAAGAACTACATTACACTTCACTTAAGAACATACATGAACCAGCCTTAGGGAGAGGGGGTTAGGTGTGGGACCCAAGAACATTTTATTTCCCCAACCCCCTTGTATGATATTATTCTTTTAAACCAAATGCGAGGCTAGCTGCTGCTTTAGCCAGTATAAGCCGATCTTTAAAAATACAAATGTTTCATTAACTTTCATGTTCCCTATAGTTTCCAGTGCTTACCTTTTAATGTTGTTTCCAGTACAACATTTAAAACACAACTACAGTACTAGTCAAGTCAAAATGTCACATAATAACGGACAGTAATTTTGGCTTTAATAACAATTAATTGCTTTGGGTACCATAATTATGAACTACCTTTCAAGCTGTCATTTCTTGCAAATGCCTATGCATCTCAGTGCATTAGTTTTTGAAAGTGGATAGTGGCAATTAGTAATGCTTTACCAGAACCCGTTTATTCAGTACATTACATTGTATTGTTTCAAAGTGGGCACAATAGTTAAACATGTTTAACCATGGAAAATATTTTCTTTATCTTGTTTTCAATCAGAACTTTGTTCATAATCATGAGGTGGTTCAGCCTGTTGCATTTAATTACTACGGTAGATGATCGACAGTTTTTGTTAATTGGCTATATTACTCTTACAGCTAGCTCGAATACTCGTACGAGTACTTCCAACATAAGTGAACGTCGCATAAATCTTGTTGGTTAATCGTCGATTGACGAAATACAATACGAAATACATTTTTTTCATATAATGCTTGTATTTCTTTATTTCCGTCTGCCCTCTCACCTACCTGAACTGACTGAGTCGGAAAGGAAACACGAAGGAAGGAAACGATATCTTAGTTTTATGGCATTAGTTAAAATTCTGGCTGCTAGGAAATCGTGACCAAATGTAATTATACTGTGGTTTTCTACTGGATACGTCTTACTTTATTGTCGGTATAGTTCTACATGAATGCTCATTATAAATTCATCTCCTGATATTGAATTCCTCCGGTATCTTTGCCCTCAGAGTACTCTTTGCAGCTGAAAGACCAGCACCGCCATTATCATGAAACAGAGCGGGCAGAAGGCCTGGAGAGTAGGAAGTTATCGCTGCAAGAGCAAACCACCATTTGTTATTTCTGGTGTCCCCGTCAAGGAGGCTGTTGCCTGCTGGGTCAGTATGGAGACCGCTGGAATGGTGTACATAACAGGCTCTAATATAATATTTGATGTTTATTCTTCCCCTGATATATTGAGTTCTTTTATCAAACGGATATATGAATTTGACAAAGCAACTATAATATTTGTAACAATACCAACATTGTGTGCTTAGTAGCAGAGGGCTAGTACACTCATTATTACCTATTAAACTGTTGTTCTACTGATTCATTGGGGACTAATTACGTTTTATCGTGTGTACTTACGCAAACAGAGTAAAGTAGCCAGCGTCTATATCCTGAGGCTGGCTTATCAAGGTAAAGTCATCGACTATTGCACTCTTAAACGGGTCAGATGTCTGCTTGAATCTCAGACATTCATCAGATAGATCTAGATAGCACAGCTCTAGATAGAAATATCCATCTAGATGACGGAGCTGTTCAAGCAGGCTGCCATAGGAATAAGGGTTGCTTGATGGGTTGTTGGTATTTAAGTCAATGCCTGCGTTTCCTGGATATAATGATCCACCGGAGGATAAGTCCTGGTATACAATTGTAATGTATCTATCTCCAGGGGTGTCCACATAGTTATCTAAAGAATTCAGATGGTAGAAGTATGTCTAAAGGTTTGTTTTTAGTGAGTCCGCTATATCGAAGCGCTTCAATTTTCCAGAGATATGTGTTCGGTATAAACTACTATTAGTGGCATTTCAAATTTAAATAGTAGTACAGAATATTTATAAATGTCCGACATATAACCTAATGTTACTGAAGTAAGTATAGGTACTTAAGCAAAGAAATACAATTTAGCTCTTCTAATAGAGTTACATAAAATGCTGTACGGATTACAATACTTACAGAGCTGGTAAACAATTGTTGAGGGCTCATCAATGTTGTTGATAAAGTTTAATCCTGGCTGAGAACCTTTAATGAGTCTGCATGTCCCTCTTACAGAGTCAGAGAGGGAGTAGTATTTGCATCCTGCATTCATGGAGCATAAACTGAAACAGAAATGGTTAAATAGGAATTCATATCTACTATGACAAGATTGTAAAACAGGGTTGCCAGGTGCTCAGAGTTGTTTGGTCCCAATTTTTGTTCAATTTGGTCCTAAATTTTGAAATGCCAAAATGAAGGGTGCAAGCCACCCACACACAAAAATTTTGACCCTATTTTATTGCATTTCTGTGCGTTTCAGATAGTTTCAATTTTGCTCCTCAATATTTCTGAATATGTTATCAAAAATTATTTGGGACTTAGCTTTTCCCCAGTTTGGTCCCAAGTTCCCAAAAATATTTTTTTGTTCCCAAAGGGTCAAAATGATCCCAGATTTGGCTAAAACGAGGCAAATACAATACAATACAATACAATACATTTGGACCAAACTGGCAACCCTGTTGTAAAATAACTTTGATTTTGTAAATCTTAAGATTCGGTGTTTACCTTGCACATGATTGTTTGCTGTAACCATCTCCTTGAAACATAAAACCCGAAGTTATACTCAAGAATCTCATGCTTTCAGTGTCGTCCAATAAGTTATAAATGTTGTATGTAACTGTAGCACCTACAAATGGTGCTAAACAGCACATTTGAATTATGTGAAGGATAAGAGGCATTTTCAGTTAATAATAGTGAGCTCTTAATGTACACGGTGCACATAAGGTACAAAACGATATAGCAAGAGAATATTTCTGTGCAATATATTATTTATGAACTTCTAATAATGGTTTTAAAAAGTCTTTGTACGGCCAACTTAATGTTTATGCTTAATGTTCTAATTAAAAAGTGCTATGTTACTAGGTACATTAGTTTTTTAAGCGAATGTACGCTAAGAAAAACTGTGTTAATGCTATTAGGAGCAAGTTGATTTAATCTTACTAGTCCTTTGTCAGTACCCAATAATCCTATAAGTAAAGGTCACTTTTCCACTCAGCATGTTGTTCTAATAATTCAGCTGTGGCATGGTAATATAGGTTGGGTGAAAATATATGTACTCGAAGTTTCGGTTCACGTTTTAATTTTTGGGAACATGACTTTAGACCCATAAACTTGTCCGTAGAATTATATTGTTTGTGTTTCGCTTTCCTTGTGGTCTAAGTTGTGACAGTACATTTATTTAAAGCTCTCTACATTTATGGAGTCAAAGCTAAATTAATAATTCAAACTCACGACCCACTGGTAGGAGTCGGGCTAAATGCAAGCCAAGTACAAACATAGCATAGGCCGTAAAACAAGTTTTCTTACTATCTTAATGTATATTTAGCCATTTTCAGAAGTAAACAACAAACCCAAGATTTATTAATAAATGCAGCTTAAGTAACCAATAACTATTCTTGTCTTTGAGTTATACAAAGGTCCGATGAAATATTATGCTATTAATGAATTAGTTTATAAATTATATATTTAGCCAATCTCTTGTTATTTTGTGTTTTTTTATTTCATTCTTTTAACACTCTATTTCCCTGCCTGCATCCCACCAGTGTTTTCCAGATAGTCAATCTTAAACTTGTATGTATTGACATTAATATCGCCATAGAGATTATTCTCAAATCTAATATGGACCTCATTTGTGATGCTGTTGTAGACAGTAGGTGGCGGAGTGTACCAAGTGTACCAAGTGATGTTGAAATCTTCTTCCACGGTAATATCTCCATTGGCGTATTGAGAGAACTGGAAAACAATGGAACATTATTAACAGCTTTGTTCAAGCAGTATTAGTACTTTATTATCTGTTCTGCACTGCGGCTCAGCTTTACTCTCAAATCCGAGCACTTGGTAGTGGAGGAAATCGTGACCCACTAAGCACAGCTAGTCTTATGGAACTCAGCTGAGTACAGGGTGGGGGAGCAAAATCCGCACGATTACCAATTTTACCATAGCTTCCATGAAACAGAAGATATTCAAAATCTAAAAAGTTCCCTGAGAAGCTGAACTCTCAGAGCAACGTTTTTATTTTTACTATTTTTTTATCCCATGTAATTTCTTGATGCTGGATCCACTTTGGCAGAGGCCAGTGAAATTTT